>JAVCKT010019628.1:0-25816 GCA_032273925.1 Rhynchotus rufescens | reverse complement strand
AGCAGACTGAAAAGCAGCAGGTTAACAAAACAATGTATTTTTTTCCCACTCAGTCCACTATGGAGATCAAAATATGCTCAAAAAGCAGCCAGATACCAAGGCCTGAGGCCGCAGGAAGGGGATGGCAGGGATGGTTGTCCCTGAGCCCACCCTGTTGCCCCTTCCCCAAATTCCCACTACCAGCTGCTGGCTCTGAGCCTAGCAGATTTTTCCCTGACTCGGTTTGGCTCTGCTGGTGAGCTTGGAGTAACTGTATCCTCCTTGTAAAAAGTGCGCCATTCAAGAGGACAGAAACAACAATACAAAACATTCATCTGAAAAAAAAAGTCTCAATAAACATAAAGTGTGGACGTTAGCGTCTAATGGAAGCAACCAGGAACGTGGTTTGTGGTCGCAGTGCCTCTGGCTGGGAATGCAGCCCACGGGAGGATCCAGCCAGGGATCAGTTCCGCTGCAGCCCGTGTGTCTGGCTTTCCCCTCTCGCTACCTCTGAAAAGAAGAGAGCACTTTTTGCTCCAAGGCAATGGGCATCTCCCAAACAAGCAGACGCAGCAAGGATCCTGGAAGTCACCCATCCCACCGTCACTAGAACGCAGTAAGCAAACCCTCATGAAAAAAGACGCTTTTTTACCTTCAGTCACTAAATTATGACTGCAACTCTTAACATGCTTGAGGACATGGGGACAAGGACCATTGCTAATATATTGTCAGGAGGCAAGGGTGGGGATATGCAAAACGTAACTACCAAAAATGTCCTTGCTAAGCATACAGGACCATAGGGAGATGCCTTCGCTTGAAGGGAAGGTGTCCCTCCAAAGGCATATCTTAAGTGAAAGCAATCAGGGGATGATCAGAGAGGCAATCCCACATGCACAGGCTCTTGCAGGAATCGGTCTCACAGAATGAACCTCTTGCTCTCCCCAGTGTAACTTCACCCTCCGCAAGGCCATGGGGCAGACATCCATGTGGGCCGCACCCTCCTTGCACACGCACAGTGAAATGATTAATTCCACCGAGAAGCAGCAGAAGGGGAGAATGAGCAGCTCCACTTTTGCGTTCCAGCAAGGGACTGGTCCATCTGAGCTCCCTGGATGCGAACCCATCCTCCCCTTTCCATTACACCATCAACCGGAGTAGCCAAGATAGATCCCACTGCCCTTTGTGCACCTCAGCTGGGGCCAGATTGGGCTCGTTGCCTTCCACCAAACACCACTGAGTTCTGGTTTCAACACCCCTTTCTTTGGGAGCGCTGTACTCGGTCACACTGACATTCCTCCACCCATCTGGGCAACAGATTTTGACTGGGGAGCGTCCCAACAGAGCATCGAGGACAGTCAGCACCGTGAATCTCACTTGGCAAAGAGGGAAGCTGAGTCATGGGGTTTTGGCCAAAATGTTGTTGCAAACATGTCCCAAAGCACAGAGAGAGGCAAATCCGAGGCCTACCTGCCATTCCCGCATTGCACTGTTACAACGTCACTCCTGCTGTCTCTCTCCAATTTCTCATGCTTACATCTTTCTCCTTCCAGCAGCTACTCCCAATATTTCATTCCTTTCCCACTACCTTTTTTTTGCATCTTTTTCTCTCCCATATCTGAGATGGCAACAGTGCCACTTTAGATAGCCATAAACAAGCAAATTTCACCGAAAGTAATAAATAAATAATTAAATGAAAAAAATAGTATTTAGGGACCTACCAGTCCACCTGGACTTCTATATCTCTTGTTTCTACCTTGAAGGGTGCATCTCCATTGCTGTCCTTACTGCTGCTCTTCAGGAGATCCAAGACAGGCTCAATTTCTTTGAGCAGTTCATTGTCTTCCACGCCACCATTGAGGCAAAAGTGACCACAAGCACTGTCCTTCCCCCTCTCAATGTCCTGCCCTTTCGCGTCGGGAACAACACCATTAACATGGACCAAGGGCTCCACTTCCCGTCTGACATCTCTGGTCCACAGGGAGCCCATGGTGCGGTCGGCTCCTGACAGGGGCTGCTCTTTGCTGCACAGGCTTGGATTGGACAAGTCAACTGCTTTCGAGGTTGGACACAAAGGCCTGGTTACACGGACAGTTTTTGGTGTCCCATCGCCAGCAAAGGTGGTCTCCAGATGAGTGGTGAAGCCCTCGGGGCCCCGTAAAATGAGGACCACATAGGTCTCGGAGGTGATGCTTCTCAGTATCTCCAGTGCGGTCTCATAGCTCATGTCCACCAGGGGTCTGCCATTGACAGCTAAAATGATGTCCCCAGCCTGGATGAGGCCACTCTGCTCCGCAGCTCCTCCACGGATCAGGTCCGAGATGATGACGGGTGGCTTGTTGACACGCTCCTTCACCAGGAAGCCAAGGCCCCCGACCTTGCGCTTGAAGAGTCTCACCGAGATGACGTTGGGCTGTATCTGCTGCACACTGAACACATTCTCTTCCATGGCAGTCTTCTGGCCTGCGGGTGAGGACCTCGAGACCTGTTGAGCACAGAGAAACTCAGCGCCCAGAGCTCACCAGCTGAGAAGCTTATCTACCTAAGGATGTGTTGGGCTGGGGAAAGGGAAACGAAACTCGGCTCACTGCAAAGCTCCTCTGGCCTTTGGGTCTGGGCTGGTGCTTCGCAGCATATTCACTCCTGCTTCTCTCATCTAACGCAGAAAGCCCAGGTGCAATGAGAACACGTCACTAGAGGGACGCAAGCTGAGGAGCAGTGGGTGCAGGTCTGGGCATCACGCGGCCGAGCAGGGGCTGGAGGGGCAGCAGGGCAGCTTCACATCAAGCTCTGCTCCCGTGCGGGGCAGAGGTGGGCAGGAGGTTTGCTGGCATTGCGCACATCCTGCAGGCTGCTTCTCAGGCTGCAAATGGGTCAGAAGCTTCTTGATCTAGAAGGGAGGAAAGAAACAAAAAAGGGAAAAGAAATAAGTGACATTGGGTAGGTGCAAGTACAGGCTCTACATGCATCAGCCAGTCCACACAGGTGTCATCCCCAGGCTGTATTTCAAGGAGAGCCTGAAACCTTGTTTCGCTCTGAGCAATTTCTTCTGCTCCCCCTGCAGAAACCTCCACCCTCTGTTGTCCAGGGGAAGCTAAAGCATTGCCGAGCAGGGAAGTGCTGGAGGTGGCTGCTGAACAGCCTGGCTCTGAGCCTCCCCACTTGCTGTTTTGGTTACAAGCAAAATAAAATGCAAGTTACACAAAGTGGTGGAGCTGCTTGGAGCTCAGCAATGACTTCTACCTGCTGAGGATCTTGTCTCCTTGCATTTGTCAGAGTGTCTTCAAGAACCTGCGCCTCGGGTAGAGAGGGCTGGGGGTGACCAGGCAGGGACCTTGCACCCCTGTCCAGGATGAAGTAGGTGCCAGCAGCACCTTCCCACAGACTCTGCCAGTGGGGCAGGAGGAAGAGTGGCACCCACCAGCAAACAAGGTCGTAGAAGGGGACACTCTTTATCCTGGGTTACATCAAATCACTTCCCCCGTGGTGCTATAAAGCCTGGCTAAAGAGATCACAACCGCAGCTGGACTTAGCCAATTCTTAAGGCAGTTCCCAAACAAATTGCTTTAACTGATGGAAAAACATCTAGGGGAGAACATACAGTGAGTTTATGCAGCTCCCAAAGGACCTGGTGCATCCAGACATGACTTTCCACAGCGCTCGAGTGGCCGAGGGAAACACATCTCATTGACTTCTCCTGGGACCCCAGTTCCTACATGCCTATGCTTGAGTTAGATAACTTCAGCTCCCAAACTCTTGTCATACTTCTCTCCCCTTTCTTAGATGCTTTGGAAAATGTTTCTCCATGGGCTTGAAGTTTAACAACAAGCTGAAAACCTCCCTATTTTCTTTTTTAAAGTTTTTT
The DNA here is from genome assembly GCA_032273925.1 of Rhynchotus rufescens. Taxonomy (NCBI): domain Eukaryota; kingdom Metazoa; phylum Chordata; class Aves; order Tinamiformes; family Tinamidae; genus Rhynchotus; species Rhynchotus rufescens. Next base: position 21,975 of record JAVCKT010019628.1, on the reverse strand, counting down.
TTCTTTTTCTCCTTTTCAGAGAAATGACAGAAGGCAGGATCAGTTACCGAACGTGGCTCTGTGCTTTACGAGGTCTACAGATTGGAGGTAGTGACAATGCAAAGGAAAGAAATGCCCTGTCCCCCGGAGCCAGTGGGCGGCCTCCCATGGGGCACCCACATCCCTGGAGCAGCCAGGGAGCCAGATGAGGAGCACCCAGCAGGTCTGCTAGCCCTGGGAGATGGATTCAGCACTGCAGGATGCACCAAGGCCAGCTCTGCTTACTCAGGAGCCCTGGGAACGGGAATATCCTCCGGTGCCCATGGCGTGGGACAGGGGGACACAGCCCTGGTGCTCCAAGGGGGACGAGGGGAGCTGAGGGGCAGAGAGGTTTGTGATGCCAGGCCCAGCATTAGCTCACTTGGGTGCTCTAATTCCCCTGGGACAAGGGGGGCCAAGCCCACAGGGGCTCTTTGCAGGGGAGCGGAGAACAAAGCAGGAGCACCCCGGACACTGCAGGTCCCCTCTTCCCGCCGGAGCCCCGCCGGGCTGGCTGTGCTCTCTGCCAGCACCCTCGCTGCCCGTGTGGGAGCTCCCCATGCCGCAGGGGACAGTGGCCCTGGCAGGGATGGACCTGCTCCCCGGGGATATTTCCTAGCCCTTCCAGCAGCATCCCACTGCTCAGAGGGCAAGAGACACCTCTGGAGGACCAGAGCATGGATGGATGGCAGGAGCTTGAGGGCTGCTTTGCCCTTGGGCTCTGCAGCAACCCAAGTGGGAAAAATCTTCCTTCTCTGACAGCCAAGAACCCTGGGGCTCTGCAGCAGCAGCATGCAGGGCCAGGACCAGCTTGCCTTTCCCTGCATGGGATGTTTCTTTCCTCTCCTAAAGGAAAGGAAGCCCGGCCGGGAGCAGAGCACCATTCCTTGCATCCTGGGAACGATGCTCTGCTCTGTTCCTGGTTCTCCAGCCAAGGGCAGGACAACTTTGACCTAATCCAGTCCCGGATCCATGTGTAGACGAGGTTGCTGCAACCCTGATGCCCGGGCAAGCCCTCTGATTCACATGGGATTCATCTCAACTGTTTAAACTGACTCCGTAAGCATAAACTAGGCTTGGAAAGGAGTCCAAGTGGCAGCCTTGCTGCCAAGGGGAGAGCCCTGTTATTTGTTTGCAATTAGTCACAGAGCTCTTTACAGCCATCAAACTGCTCCTTTGCTTGCACGCAGCCTGCAGCCACAGGGGCCAGGGTCGTGTTTTGGGATGGCAAAGCACAACTCCTGATCATGGCTAGTGTAAGGTATGGAGCCTTGCACATTATTATGTCCCCAGCAGACAGAAAAAAGCCCAATCCCAAAGCCTCCCTTGAGTATCGTGTCTGAGAAATTAAGCATAGTGATGCCTGTAGGACTCAAGGACCAAGGATCACCAATTTTTGGACCCTGAGGGTCTGCAGGAGACGCTCTGAGCCAGGCAGATCCCACAGCAGCCCCATCTCCACCCTACCCTGTTCTTCCCCACACAGCCGTGGAGATTCAGACACCAGCTTTGCTCCAGCCATGCAGCAGCGGCAAGCAGACTCTGCGCGCCCCTGAAATGCTCTTCACGTCAAGGCAGCTTCCTCCTAATGGGGCGGCAAGTGTCACAGACCAGCACCGGGGCATGAGACGTGGGAAAGGATGGCACCTACTCAGCAACAGGAAAGGAGAGTGAGGGAAAGCGTTACCAAATTTGATTGTCAGCATGTAGATGCCGCAATGTTTTCCTGGACACATCCAAACCTATTAGAGGCCATCATGTGTCAAGAAACCGAGGTCTTTTTGAAGGGAGAATCAGGTAAGGTGAGAAAATGCCAATCTCCCAGCAGAGCAAACAGCTTCACTCGTCCCTGCCAGCACAGGCTGCTCCCAGCACCAGCGCCCAGGCTGCAAAATCCCAGCATTGCTGGATAGGCTGCGTTTGCTACCCAGAAAACCTCTGCAATCCCCCCGTCACTTAAAAGTACTGAGAGAAGAAAATCAGATTGTAGGAGATGCCTATCTGTCCGGCCAGGAGTTTCTCCAAGGTCAGGATTAGCACCAACCTCTCCCAGGAAGAGAGGAGGAAAACTCACTGTCATTCCCCCAGGGACAACTTGCCTCCCAGTCCTGGGCTTGGCTGCTTTCCAAGGAGATCTGGGCAGGCATTCGGAGGCACAAGATCTCATGCAAACTGCATAGTGCCTTTTAGCTCCCTGCTAGACTCAAGGTAGAAAGCCCCATCTGAAAAGAAAGCTTGGTTGTGGGATTTAATGAATTCTGGGTGAAAATGCTCTGCAGGACCAAGAGCTGACACTGGAGAGATCAGAATGAAGAGGTGAGGAACAGGCAGATGGTCAGGACATGGGAGACTGTCAAGAACCTCGGGGAGGACATCCCAGGACACTCACATGTCAGGGCATGTCCCACACAGCCTGTTGCAGAGGGGCCTCAGGACAACAGGGTTGTTCTCTCATCAAGAGGCACATTTTGCATCAACCTGGAATGTTTTCCTCCATGCAGAGGACCGGGAGATGCAGTGTCCAGCCGTGCTCGGCTCCATCAAGTTCAGTTCCATTTAAAGGAAATTAAAGGAAATTAAAGCACCTTATTTATGTGCCCGAGAGAGGTGGCCCATTTGCCAGATAGTCCCGGAGGTGGCACATCTTGCTCCTGAAATTTGGTGTGAGCTGCGCAGAGAGCAGTGTTTGCCAGCAGGGAAACATCTCATTTCACCCCAAAAGGCAGCCGAGAGAGGCTGCAAAAATTCCCTAGCACCTCAGGCAAATACTCTGACAGATCTGGCCACCGCTCCACGCTGCAGAATGGGAACCTGGGAGCCAACTGCAAGGCCCAGGCGCCCCGGGGCTTGGGAGGCATTTGCTTAAGAAACATTAAGTGCTTAGAAAAAAAAAAAAAAAAAAACGATAAAGAAAAGCTTTTAGAGCCACCAAACAGCATTTTGCAAGCAACTAACTCCAGCGCATATGCTAATTGGATGATTTGATTTCAAAAGCAAAGTGGAGGAGAAATAAATCTCCTCTGAGCTTAACGCAATCTCCTGCTATCGGATGGCTGCGGGCAGGCGGCCCCGAGCCGGCACCGGGTCTCCCTCACCCATGGACAGCAAGGCCAAGCCTTGTCTCTCACCCATGGCAATGGCTCGCCATTCCACGCGCCAGCTTTCAACGGACACCATTGTCCTATTTAATTAGTTTTCATGGGATTTATACTGTTCGGCAGTGAACCCCAGGGCTGATGGATTTATGCCGGCTTAATTCTTGCAACCCGTGGCGCGCCGGCGAGCGTGATGAGGAGCAATGGGATGCAACATATGCACAGTTACTGTAAACCTACGGGTCTGTGCAGCTGAAAAGGGAGCATTAAAGTGATTCACTGGCACTCGGCTGTGCTCGTGCCAACCGCTCATCTCCCTTCGGCTCACATCGAAGCCACGAAACAGCTATACTCCAGGGCCTTTTAATCCTGAGAAAATATATATATATATATATATATATATATATTTCCTTTCCCTAGCAATCCCAAATGATGCCGCTACGATCAGCCCAGGCTCACCTGGAAGAGTGCAAGTTTTTTTTCCCTTTCTGCCCAATAGACATGAGTCTCCCTTCTCCCCTCATGCCCAGTCACGATGCAAGAGGCAGCTGAGTGGCTATTTCACCTAGATCAGCTTATTTTCCCCACCCGTTTATAAAGGTGATATATGTCAAGGGGTGAATTAATAAAAGATGTCCTTAGTGCCCCAGGGGGCAGTGGAGCTTTTCCTGATGCATTTTAATCCATTTTTACTCCGTGGCAGGAGCTGCGATGGGCTCCCTGGAGGAACCAAGTGGTCCATTCTCAGCCCTAGGGCTCAGATCTTCCTGCACACTTCCCTACCGCACAACTACTCCCGCTGAAAACTGATGCGGGGCTCTCCCTGGCAGGAGAACAGTTAATAAACCAGATGCTTGCTTTCTGATATAAATAAATCTATGTTCGCTCCCCGAGAGCCTCCATTTGCCTCTAATCAGGGCTTTGTTTCCTGCAAAGCGGAACGATGCGTGCCGCGGGCTTGTGCCAGCCGTGGCTCACGCACCTCTGCCGGCGGCCGCGTGGCGCCCATCACCACCGCCTCTGGGCAGCGCAGGGTTCAGCCCTTCGCCCCACTCCTGGCTCCCCTGGCCCATGGACAAAGGGCACCTTTCCCAATGGATTGCGGGTGCTAAGCCCTAATGTTGCCAGGACAATTCTGTTGTCACTGGGAGAAGGGGAATTTTGGTCAAAACACGAGGTTTGTTTCAGTTTGCAGCCCAAGGCTGAACGTATTTTGGCAACGCAATCGACGTTCCTCTTTTGCTGCAGGAGCTAATGTTCTCTTGGTGCCCACAGGACACTGTTGAAATGGAGCCTAGAGGAAACAGTCAGTCCTGCCCCAACCCCATCTGAAGCCGATGTTCTTATTAGGGCCGGGTCCATCTGTAAGACATAAATTTCATTGTGATCAAGATGCCAAATGGATTGGAATTACCCCAGTGCCTGTGATGTGACAAATGGGGTCTGTGTTGTCCTAAGTGATGAAATAGGTAGATGGGAAATAAATGAGCAAACGGCACTTGATATATGGCCTTGCAATCTGATCGCAGCATGAGAAAGGAATCATGCTTTCGTTTAAGAAAAAGAAAAAGGGCATTTAAAATCACAGCGGGTTGGCTGGAGCTGTAATCGCTCCCGAGCAGCCGGTCGGCATCAATAAGAGCAGCCATGGAGATCTCAGCCCAGACTGGCTCCAACCTCACCCTCTCGCTCTTGCTCCTTCATTCCCCCAAGCCTTTCCAGCACGGGGTTAATTTTTCCAGCTCTAACGAGCCTGTGAGAGAAGTAGTCCAATTAGGACACTAAATGGCAATAAACCTTATTGTCGCTGACTTTCATAAAGAGTGACTCACATCACTATTAAAAAACCTCCTGCAAACATCAGACTTCTCCTGGCACGCGTCTCAGTTCCCCTTACTTGCCTCCTTCCTTCCTCTGCAAGGCTTCAATCTCCTGCCCGTGTGAAACACCCCGCTACAACATTAGGAAAAGCAGAGGAATTTTCTCCATCTGCTGCGCTTCCCTGTTCTGCATTGCCAAAGGGTGCAGTAAAACCAATTCCCTGTTGCCGCCTGGCACTATCTGCTCTGCCGATCTCGCACTCTCTCCCTGCACTGACCTCCCCAGCAGGAGCGTGGAGCAGAGCATGGAGCAGAGCACCCGTAATTTGGTCCTCTGGGTTTCTGTTAATATTTCTCTTGGGTTTTTGTGTTTATCACTTGTTGCCATCGTATCAACAAAGACCTCCACAAGCATTCTGGGACCTGTGTCTTGTCACATGGAGGACTGTGACTCTAATTTGGGCAGGACAGGATGGGAAAAAGGAAGACAAAATTTCTGCTTCCTAGTTTTTCCCAAGGTGTTACCAGTGACAGAGATGCTGTTCCCTAGGGACAGCCTCAGCCACACTCGCTCCCTTACTGCCAAAGTCCCTGGAAAGGATTACAGCAGAAAAACATGGGTGCAAAAACAAGCTCTTCAAAATGAGACTTATCATCTGAGACCTTTTTCTTAACTGAAAAGGTACAGCTGTGAATGTTATCAGCAAACCTAAGAGAGTGTTGTTTTAGATGGCCTTAAAAGAAGCCTCCCCACATCTCTCAATAGGTGACTGTCATCACAGGGAGATACAGTGGGGCAGGGGGTTGCACCAAGAGCCATGGTCATGAACCCACCGTGCTCAGAAGGGACTGGAGTCTGGGACTGACACGCGCTGCTGCCCTTGTCAAGCGTTTGTGTTGATTTTGGTGGCACCTGGGTATGCAGGGTGGGCCCCACCCCAAGAACACCCGGCTCTCATCGCCACAAGAGCTTCGCGCCTGAAGGCATAAGCTGGAGAGCCTGCAAAATGGGATTAAGACAACTTGAGAAGTGTGTTGAAAGGTCTTGTTAAGCTTTTTCGAATTGTCATGCAAAACAAGGGCTACAGAAAAAGAGTATATTAGCATAAATACTTCCAGGTTTTGTATGTACACACGGCACTTGCCAGCTTCCAAGCTTGGTGCATGGAAGCAACATACTGACAACATATGGGCTTAGCAGACCTGCTCCTTGGCTCCGCATTGCCAGTTTCCCCAGCCCAGCACTGAGCACTCACACATGGCCATTGAGGCAGCTCCGCTGCACAGCTGTTGTGCACGGGGACACTCGGGGAGGTGACAGTGACACGGGGCGCGTGCCGATGGGGACCTGCGGCAGAGCTCACTTGCAATGAGCTGCCAGGAGGGAATGCGCTTCCATCTGCCTTTGACCAAAGGCAGTAACTTGCTCCTCTCGTAGGGACACAACACGTGTGTTTGTACATACGTACGAGTGGTCAGATCGTGTGCATAGATTTGGTCTGATGCATAGATAGAAGCAAAGCAGCACGACTAGATCAGCTCCGCAGCAGTCACAGCCACAACCTTTGCTTCAAGCTGGCTCCTTGCTTTAGGGTCTGGGTTTCTTTAGCAAAAATTGATGGTATCAACAAGTATTAGACAATATCCTTGCTACACAGGAAAGGTAAATGCTAATCTATGCAAGCAGATCTCATGTGACTTATCAGTTACTATATATAGTTGTTTGCAAGCACCAATTTAGGCAAACTGGCAGATTTCCTGTGCCCTTGTACAGATTCACTACGGAAATGCAAAACAAAATACAGAAGCAAAGCGGAGGGGGAAAAAATGTATGTCTGACAAGGCTGAAATGCCGGGGAGAGTCAGTGAGGAGCAGCCACACAGCACTTACCGGCCGGTGAGGATTGCGCCCGGACCCCACTGCCTAGGATGGCCTGTATGCACACGTTAGCGCACAGGGAACAGGCAAATAGAATGCAAAGGGCAGAGGGACTCGCCGCGCTCCTGCGCTCAGGAGTGAGTGTGACGCTTCTCCCAGTGCAGAAACCGTGCGGAGAAACATCCTCCAAAACTCGTGCCTGGGCGGACGGAGATGCTCTGTACAGGGAGTTTGTTGGCAAACACACACACGTTTTAAGACCACCTAGTATATGACTGAGTTTGTGGTATCTTTAGGAAAATAGCCTGGATCATACATGCTGGAAGGAGTTAGAGTAGAAAAATGTGAGTGCTAAAACAAGCTCTTTGGAATGAGACTTCCTCACCTGAGATTTTTTTGACTGAAAAGGCATAGCCAGCTATGAGAATTATTAGCAAATGTAAGTGCTATTTAGTGCTGTTTCATATAGCCTTAAAACAAGCCTCCCCACACACCACTCTCATGATTGTCCTTGTAAGTCCTATTCTGTCTTCTGTCCTGGCTGACATAGAAGAGGAAGATGTTTTAAAACAGAGCAAACTGGCGTTTAAAGCAGGCAAGCCCCAAGCCCCTGAAACTGCCCCACTGCAAGCTTCAGCTTCATCCAGCCTCTGCTCCAGCTGGAAGGAAGGAGAAATGTCTCCCTTTCAGCAGGAGATGGATCCGCTCCTCAGGGACTCAGCAGATAATTGTCAAGTCGCCTGCCAGAATTTCCTCCTGACAGTCATAACTCAAGCGCATTGGAAGAAAATGTCTGCACCTGGGCTGGGGAGTCGGCATGCTTGATGGGTGCACGTCTAAGGCAGGGAAAGGCTAAGGGGGATGCAGAGCTGGAAGGGGTGATGCCCATTTGCACCCATCACGGAGCCAAATATTCCACATGTGGACATGTAAAGGGTCGCTCTTCCTCTGCCCACAAAACCTAAGGCTCCCTCCTGCCCCAGATGCTGAATACAAACCAAGCTGAGCGCCAGATTCCCAGCAGGGTGAGTAGGATTTGATCCTTGCCCCAACACCTCCCGCCTGCGCTTCCCGCTCGCCGAGCAGGGTCTGTCTGGTTTCTTGTGAGTCGGCTGGGAGATGGGTCCGGACCAGACTCACCCTGCAGGACCGGAGCCCTGGGACATCCCGGGACCTCGCGGGTGACCGAGCTCCCCGTGCGCCCGGCCGGGGTTCGGGAGCCCTTCAGCACCCGGGACAGCTCCGCGAGCCGCGGCCGGGCGAGGGCAGTGCCCGGGGCTCCGGTGCCCGCATCCCGCGGGAGCTTCCCTTGCACCCCGGGGGAGCTGCCTCTGCCCGGGCACGCCGGCAGCCTGCCCTTGCCTTCCACCGTGCCCACCGCCGGGCTGCCCTCGTCTTCTCTCCCGTGCAAGCCCCGGGCGAACTGTCCTCGCTGCAAACGGCCCCCTCGACCCATTCAAACTTGCTGCAAAGCTTTGCAGGGGGAGGCAGGAAAGAGGTCCCCTCGCTGGTTTTCCGCAGCTCCCTTCAGCTTGGCGGGGAGCTGGGGACGGAGGCGTCGCATGAAGTTTGCGGCGGAGCAGCCCCGGTGCCGGGGGAACGGGGCGGCCACAGCCCGGGGACACTCGGAGGGGGATACTTTGGCAGTTTTGTCCCCAGCTCGGCGCGGCCCCCACGACCAGAAAGCGGCTTTAGCCGCGCAGCTCCCACGCGCGTCCGCGGAGCCGCCTGCTCAGCCCGCTCCGCAGGGCGGCCCCGGGGGGAGCCCGGCCGGGCCGCTCCGGGCACACACAGCCCGGGACCGGGCAGCGCCGGCTCCGCCGAGCGGCGGCGAGCGCTCCCCGCCGGACCCCGCGTCCTTCCCCGAGGGCACCGCTCCCGCAGCCGCTGCCCCGCCGCAAAGTTTCGCGGAGAAGTGGCCCGGGGCAGCCCGACCTACCGTGGGGCGGCGAGGGGCCGTGGCCGGGGCCACGCATCGCTCCGGGGCTCGACGGCTCCGCTGCCCCGCGCGGCTCGCACGGAGGGAGCCACTCCTCACTGCGCCCCTTTATCCCCGCGGCACCGAAACGAATCCGCTTTGGCGTCCAACCAGGGTTTTTATGGGTGTGGAGTGAGCCGGTGCAGCCCTCATTAGGAGACACTCCACTCTCCAAATCATACATCTTTTATATAACCTCATTTCCAGGGTGGCTTCTCTTCCCCCTCCCTCCCTCCCCTTGCCAGGGAACATCGCCTCCCCTGCCAATTAAGGAGATGAGAGACACCCCTCTGGCCCCACAGCCCCCACCTGTTGTCGAGAAGCACCATTCCGTATTCCAGGGTCCCAGCGCAGCCTGTCCCCAGAGGCCCAGCCTCCCAGCCCCCCTGCCCAGCTGCAGTACGTCAAGACCCTGCTTGGTGCCCCTGGGAAGCCACTGCATCCCTTCTTGCTTCCCAAGCCTGCACCCAGCTCCGGAACGAGCCAGGTCCCAGCCTGTGGAGACCAGGAGGCTGCAGATGAGCCCCCTCTCCCTCCAAGGCCACCTCCACCCTTGGGTGCCAGCCCCACCAGGATCCTGCCACAATCTGCCCTGAACGCCAGGGTCAGATCTGGGTGCAGGCTGCAGCACAGGATCCCTCTAGAGCTGCTCGCGTTTCTCCTGCTAGAGCCAGGCTAAACCTAAGGGCGCAAGGGAAAGGGCTTCTCTTCACCCTATTTTCCCTTCTGAGCCCCGGCTTGCACCTGACGAGGGCCGGTGTAGACACAGGCTTGACACCAGTCACCAGGCTTTGTAACCATGCTCATTCCCATGGCAACAACAAACACACAATTAGAGATATATAATATTATATAAGCCCAAGCGGGCGCTGGGGCAGGTCTGCATCGCTCACCTGCTCCCAGGCTCCTCCTGAGCCTCTGCCAGAGTGGTGACCGTGGCCGCAGCCCGTCGAGTTGCGCTCACGACCAGCTCGCTCGCGTGCACCCCAGCGGACCCAGCCGTGCCGCTGCCCGTCCGGAGGCACGCGGAGGGAGCTAAGTGCAGCAGGCAATTCAACTACTCAACTTCCCGCAGGGGAAAGGAAATCAGGCAGCCTTGTTCCTCCCGCAATGCGCGGGGAGTTTTGCAGAGGTGGGGAAGGGAGAGGGTGGCCCCACAAAACCAGCACCCAAACGGGTTGAGGCCTCGGGCTGGTTCACCCGCACTGTGCTCTGCTCTCACCAGCCTCACTCGGAGCGGCTGCGCCCGGTCTGGGGCTGACAAAAACATAATTACGCCGATGGAGATGCATGAGGGCTAATTTAATAGTGAGCTACCCAAAGATATATGGGCTGAACCACTGGGCAGCAAAACCTGCCCCAAATGCAATGTGTCTGGCTTTTCTGCCCAGTAGCCCCATTCACCGACCACTAGCCTGGGTCCCAGCCCTGCAAGGGCTCCATTCCCCTTTCCATTCAAGAGGAGGGAGCCAGACAACTGGCTCATTCAGGGGCCAAGTCCTCCCAGAGCACGACAGCCTCCACCAGCATCAAACTTAATGAAGTGGCGCTGATTTTTATAGGTGCAGCGCCCGCCGCTTCGCCAGCGCCATCAATCCCGGCAAGCGGGACCTCGGCAGCGAAGGAGCCGCCGGCCTGGGCATGTCCCGTGAAGCACCCAGAGTTGGGGGGAGCTCTCGCCTCCCACCCAGAGCTGTGACTCAGCCCAGAGGCTGGTAAACAACTAATGTCACAGCTGCTGGGCTGCAAATGGAGAAGGTGGGGAGAGACCCTCTTCAACCCATGCACAGCCACCCAGCCTGTCCCCATCCTGCAGCCAAGAGCATCTGCAAACAGCCTTTCTCTGCAGGAAGCACCACATTCCTGCCTCATCCTGGTTGGAAAACCGAGGCTCAAGGGAACCAAAGTGGGTCCCTGCCCTGGCCCCTGTGCTCACCCAAGCCCAAGGAAAGAACTTGGAGCCAGGAGCAGCACGGCTGAATGAGCCATGGGAATGAGAGGGCTTGGGAGAGGAAAGAGCCTCGTCCTGCCCCTTGCCCTGCTGCCTCCCACTTTCCCCTCGCCTGCCGACAGCCTCAGCACTGCTCGCCATATGCTCACCACCGAGCCAGCCGCTACCCCGCCAAGTTTCCTCCCCTCCTCCCGTCCCTCTCCCGCTCGCACCCACCTCTCACAGGAGCCAGCAGCTCCCTGCGGCGGCTCCGAGGAAGGAGCTGGCGTGGGGTCTTCCTCTGGCAGAGGGTTCCGCTTGGCTTGCGCCCGTGGGGAGCTAAGATCCTTGGGGAGCTGCGACCTCGGCACGGCTCACGCACACAATCTCCGCGGCAGCCGCCGCTCTGGAGTTAGCCTGCTGCTATTTCTATTCACCTCGGAACGTGTTCGAGGGATTACCGCCGCGGGAATAAAGAAACGGCTGAACATATTTATACTAAAGCTTAAGGAGCCTATGTAACTGCGCACGCACACACACACACACACCAGCTGATGGGGGTCTGGCACAGAGACTGCAGTGATTTGGGACAAATCCCAGGATTGTGTCTCTGCTCCAGTTTAGAGCGGTGCCTTTGCTGGCGCTTGCCTAGAGGTGGCAGTGAACCTTCGCTGTTCCCTGCCCGCTGCAGCGCCGCGGACCTGGAGGGTCCCCAGCCCAGCCTTTGGCCATGGGCAAAGCGCTCGGGGTGCCAGCGAGGCCAAGTCTGTGCCCAAACGGTGCCGGGGGTTGTCCTGTCACCTCCTGTGTGCGGTCACGCACATGTCCCGCACGCACGGGGGTTCTCCGGCATCCTCGTCCCTGCAACCTGCTCTGATGCCATCCAGGCTGCACTTAGGGCCGGGGGGACACGCCTGGGAGCCCTCTGCACGCACACCAACGTGCCCATGACGAGCTCTGCCAGCTCACAAGCTGCCCGCACGCTCGGGGACCCATTTGTGGGAAAGCGCTTCCCTTCTGGGATTGTAGTCACTCCTCCCTCCCCGCCACCACACACTGCACCAGAGCATCCCAAACATCCAGGCAGGACACGGACACACCGACAGGATAACTTGGGGTCCGGCGCGGACACCGACTTGCCACTCCCTGCTCGAGCTGCTTCCCTCTCCACAAAGAGCTGGGTGTAAATCCCGCGCACCCGGCTTAGCTGTGACAGTGCCGGGGGCTCTCTTCCCCAACACGTCCCTGGAAAGATTCTTCAAGAGCAAATTTCAAAGGCTGCATCGGCATCAAGAGGGATGTAAAGGGTGATCTCTCTCTCTCATATGCGCCAGCACACAGAAACACACACGAGCGCGCAGAATCTAATAAAAAGATATTAGTTGAAGAGTATTTGGCTTCTGGCATTAAGCTAGCTCAAGCTTCATACAGACACCAAAGAAATGAAATTACGGGAGCTCACAAACAAGAAATTCCAGGGGGATGAATTAATGTTTCATCGCTATCACAGTGCGGAGCAGCACCTGCCTGTCTGCCCTCGCGCTTCTTCCCCCGGCACTTCAAGATGTGAAAACTCCCCCCTTGAAAAGTCACAGCGTCGCGTTTCCTCCAGCACGAGTCCTACCACCTTTCCATCAACATTTAAATTATTCCCATTACCATTTTGCAGACGCACTGGAGGGCTCACAAACATATCCAAGTTCAAGGACTTCTTTTACATTCAAGGTCTAATTTAAAAAATGATAAAAACCTCAGGGCCTCGCTTCCCATGCAAAAGGAGGTTCAAGGTACTTGTGGGTTCCTCAGCCGCAATCACTGCCGTTAAATGCGACGCTGGCACCATTGGACACAGGGGCGAGTTAGGGCAAAACTGGCAGACTGGCAAAAGGGGCCAAGTTCCACAGCTCCAGCAAAACCAGCAGAATCAAGGGCATTAAAGCTAGTTAAAAAACATGCCTTCTCAATATTTTTGTGCCATCTAAGTATTTACTTCAAGCCTCTTCGCTTCTGGTAACATCACATCCCTTTTAACCCTCAGATCCATGTTGGGGGTATTTGTAATCTAAAAGATTGCTTTGGGGTCAACCCTACATAATACAGCGGAGGTTTTCCTGCTAGGTTGTGTGTCTCAGAGCAGTGTGGGTTAAAGCTGGTTTCAGAACGGCAGAAATCGCAGCTCTGTGAGTAGCCCTTATCGCAGAGGACCTGCAGGGTGGGTGCTGGCAAGCGCAGGAATAGGGCCCTGCGTCAGCACGCACCCTGGGTAAACAGCCCGGGGCCGAGGCAGGAGGGTTCCCAGCAGCCTGCCAGCCCTGATAAGCCAAATCAGCAAAGCATTTCTTGCAAAAACAAAACAAAAATCAAAAAAACCCAAAAATGTAGCAGCCCCAAAACAGAGAAAAAGCCGCCAGTGAGCTTTTAAATTTCTAAAAATAAAATAAATTCCACTACTAGAAAAAAGAATCGAGAAAAATGCCTGAAAAGGGGCAGGAAGGACTTGGGGTGATGCTGGGATAAAGGGGCGCAATGAGGACCAGATCCTTCCTTGCGAGGGCCAGAATCATCTGTTTGCATCCAAGGAACCCTGGGAAGCTCCTCTGGACGGAAAGTGCCCATCAGCAGCTCCCTGAACCAAGGGGGAAATAATGATCCTCAGTTGGTGCTTGGGACTTTCTCTCCTTTTTTCCCCCTGATCTGAACAAAAGAAAACCCTTTCTCAGCCCTCCCAGGGACCAGCATGAAGTTTGCTGAAGCTGTGCCAGGAATTAGATTTATTCCTGGACCGATTTCAATGGGATGGCGAAAGGTTGCTGTAACGTAAAGGTCTGCGGGAGCTTCAGCTCTCCAGCTAACGCCTCGCTGCTGCACCTGCCTACGGGCAGCTCTGGTCCCACCGTGGAACCAGAGCCTGATCCCAGCGGCACCACTGACTCCAGCGCTGGAGGGGCACAAAGGGACCAAGCGGCCCCCAAACCCCCCTTGAGTTCGGTGTCCCATTCAAGGGGGCCAAGGGACTGGGTTCGGAGGGTGCGAGTGCTGACAGACACCTTTTTTTTGCAGAAGGTTCCTTATGCGAGTGGGGCACCAGCGAGCACACAAGTGCCCAGAGCCCTGTTTTGAAGGGACTTTCCAAAACGAGCCATTTTGGAGGTTTCTGCCTCGCATTGGGGTTTGGCTGAGAGCAGGCAGGTGCCAATGCTGGGGCTGCTGGACACACAAGAGCAGAGAGAACAGTCCTGCTTGCTTAAGAAAACAGACTACAGAGAGCCCTTCAATACCCGCAGCGCTGCCGAGCACCAGTCCTTGGCTTCCCCAAGTCTCTCGGGCAGGATAAGGTGGGCGGGCGGGGCCGGCTCCGGGCAGCCCTTCCAGCCCAGCCACCCGCTCCTCGCTGCACAGCAGCCCCATCACCCTGCCAGGCACCGCTCCCATCTCCGGCTCCCTACGGAGCCAACACTCGGAGCCCATTCCTGGAGACCCTGCGTTGTTGGGAAGGTGCTGGACAGGTCCCAGTGGCTTTTACTGCCAAGGTCCCCCATGCCCTGCTGCTTCTCAGCAGGTTTCATCCCTACAGGGATGCTCCACAGGCTCTCTATGAGACGCATTAGTGAGGCACTAATGTCCAGCCTGCAGGTCTGGTTCCCATCAGGGGCAGCTTTTTGGTCCCCAACAAACTTGCAGATAACTCCTGTCTCCATAACAAAATCCAACAGCAGCAGAGCTCAGGATGTTGCAGCCCTTCTAGTCTTCCTCACAACATTCCCAGCCACGACTCTCTCTTTTGTCACATCAGGTGCTGTGAACAGCCATGCAAAGCTTCTCTCTCCCCTTGGGAAATGCCAACAGAGCTGCCACCCGATCCACACGCCCATTTTTGGTTTGCTTTTAGCAATATTTTTTCCTTCCCCTAGTTCGAGGTCCCTGCAGCTGGAGGCACATGAGCACATGGCCCGAGGGAAGACATCCAGGCTATGAACACAGTGAAAGGGGGAAAAAACAGCCCTGCAAATACTGAGTCCCCCGTGGTCCCACAAAGCTCCGCACTGCAGAGAGCTCCTGCCCATTCCCATTTAATAAGCAGGGAAGTGCAGAGCAGAAGGGGCAATTGGCTCATTTCCAAGCAACATCAAGAGCAAAGGGCTGAGAAGCCCTTCCTTTTGCTCACCTCCTTGCTGGAAATTGAGGCAAGGTCCCGGGTCTCCAGTACGAGGTTAAGGGTCTTGCACCCGTCTCCAGAGCAAGGGAGCACTGGGAATGCTCGCCCTGGAGCGTGAGAGAAGCTCAGGCCTGAGCTGGGCTGGCCAAAAACTGCTGTTCCTCCTCAAACAGGGAGAAACTGGGGAGAGAGGAGAGGAGTCAGAGAGGAATCTCCAAGGAAGAGGAGAAAAACTTCAAGCAAAATATTGCACGAGGAGCTCAATGTGCTCCCCAGCTGACAAACTCTCTCTCAAGGGGAGGGTGCCTCCTTACCCAATGGTAAAATTAGGCCAATCTGGATCATTTAGGAATACCTGCAAGCAAGGGCTTTTGGAGGAGAGGAGGGAAGTGGTGCTGGCAGAGGCTAAGCTTGCACTGGATGCAGGATCCTGCAGTGAAACCCTGGGGCTTGCCCAGCTCTACCACCCGCTGCTGGTTTGAAAGAGGGGCAGGGCGACCTCCGGCTGGTGACATCCAAGCCTCGCTCCTGGCAGGAGCTCGTGAGGTTCAGTGCCCGAGCAGACCCTATTGCAGAGACTTCATTATCCATGCATGTTGCAAGCAATCCTTTTGGCCCTTCCTCCCTCCAAAACTGCCATGCTCTTCTCCATCACGTACACTGCAGCAAGACTGGGGGGCCTCCCCAGATTCCCATGGCTGCAGCTCCACAATCAGATTTCCCACGTTGCCAAAGAGCAGAAAACACTGGGATGCTTCCCAGAGCCCTTTGCTAAGTGGAGCCACCCACACGAGAAGCACAATATGCTCTGGAAATCCCCAAGACATGTCCCTCCATAGGGGACACATGGGGGTTCGGAGGAGCAGTCCCCACAGGCTGAGTCCTTGTCCTCATCCCGCATCCCGCGTGGCTGGTGCCACCTGTTTGGGTGAGCAGCTGCCAGGCCGAGCAAGGCACAGACGGCCCCACGGCAGCAGCGGTGAGTGCCCAGGTTAATGACAGTTCGCACGTGGCTCTGTGCTGCAGCGAACACTGAGCTGCTCCTTCGCTCGTGCAAGCAGAGCAGCCTCCTGAGCCCTCCACTTGCAGCCTCCTTGAGGCTGCGGGGACGGCACACGGTCACCTCTGGTCGCTGCTGGGGAGAGCCTCGCTCTGCTAGGGACACCAGGGGACAAGCTGCTGCCCTGCGGCCACCCTGGGCACCGGCTCCTCGGCACACCAGCGTGCTCACCCATTGCTTTGGGTGGGCAAATCCTGCTCTCAAATACACCCCATGGATCTCGCTGGAGAGGGAACGACTCTCCTCGCTTCTCCCCTTGCAGAGAATACCCTATGTCAGAGTGTATTTTGGACACTGCTCCATGCAATTCTATTTGTTCTGCACAGAAATCACCGTCTTTCTAGGATAAGTTTTCTGCTCACCAGCTCCACGGTCTCTTTCCTTTTCCCTCTGCAGCTCCCTGCTGGTTCCTATAGAAGTCTCTCTCGCCAGCGCTGGGGTTTGGAGCGATATCACAACCTCAGATGTGTTTTTCTTGCTTTCGGGGCCCTATCAACCGCCTGCCGAGGAGCGCAGGGCAATCTACTGCCCTTACAGCTGTGCTCATGGGGAGCAGAAGTGAGCTGCAATAAACAGGCACATCTGACAGCTCTTCAGGTCTTGGATACAATCAAGATTGACAGAGCCTGAGACAGGTTTCCCCCTCCTTTTTTTTTTTTTTTTTCTTTTTTCCCCCTCTCTTTCTTTTTAATTTTCTTTTTTTTTTTTAACTTTTATTCCCAATGGCCAGGAACATTTAGTCTGGCCGGGAAAAGGAAATCACATTACAGAATTATGGTTCATTTAGCAGGTCCCACTGGAAGCCCTGCAATAACCACCAGCTTCCTAACAGGATTAGCCAGTGTCTGAACCTCCCGATCTTACTGGAGTCGTCTCCACTCCCCCACAACAGGCTTGAGGAGCCCAAAAGCTCCCAGGCAGCTGCAGAAGTCCCCAGTGCAGGTGGACATGTAGGAACGAGATCTGGGGCACCCAGCATAGGAAAGTCCTCTGCATGGTGGGGACTTGGTTACTAGAGGTTATTAGCCTGGGTGTGCAGCTCTGCCTGGCTCCAATTGCAAATCCCACTTTGCTCTGCTTTGCTCTTTTGGTCTCTTCCACCCTAATGGCTCATTCTCACTCAATGGAGTGTGCTGCATCCCAGGAGGGGTCTCAGGATATAAACCACAAAAACACCAACAAGATTTTGGAATAAACAAGTTCTGCTCTAGCGTTAGGAAGGACATGCTGCACCCAAACTCTTCATCGTGCTCACAGCGGCTTCCATGGTGCTGGGGGGCTATCATGTAACTTGGTTGAGGCTCCTCTTGACTGGAGTCATTGAGCTGAATGAACACAGGGCGTTCCAGCTTGCCTCGCATTGCAAGGCTGCCCATTCACCAGGACCAGCTCTCTATTCAGCAAGTGATCAAGAGGGTCCAGAGAAAAGGGCTTAATAGGATAAGAAGGGCAGGAAAGAAACCAAGTTACAGGTGGGCCATGGAAGACTGTCATTTAGATCCAATTTTGTCTTTGGCAATGCTGAGATATCATTTCTCCTCCCTCTCCAATGCAATAGAGAAGAAGAGGAGGTGAAAAGGCAATAAATTAGCTGTGCAGGGCAGTGGAAATGTCTCTGCCATTTTGCCAGAGTTGAACAGCTGCCTCTCACCACAATCAGCTCCTGGCATTTCATTAGGGCAGTGGTTTGCACGGAGCAGGAAAGCAAATGCCTTCCTACGCGGAGCGGGCTCGCCACGGCAAGGCCGGAGGATCCAGCCCAGCGAGCGTGTTCCCAACACAACCTGCACCATGCTCGGCATGGCAGCCCAGCCTCAGGGACACAATAGTTGGGCACAGAAGAGCTAGTTAAGACAACACGAATGGTCTCAGTGGCATCTCTATGAGTGCTCACCTGCGAAGACGACACATCCCACCAAGTTCACCTCTCTGCCAAGTTAGCCTGGACAATGTTCCAGCCCTGCCACCCTATTGGCCCCCCATCCACGCAGGGGTGGTCCAGGAGTCGCTCTGACTGCTCTCTGCAGACACACGGACCCAGTCGCTCTGCTGCAGTCCCTTGAGCAGTGGGAAGAGGCACGTGTGGAACATACTGGAGTCAATCTCCATGCAGCCCTCTGGAGATGACCTCTGGTCATTGACAACGCTAGGAGCCAAAAGTACCAGCTCCAAATGTCAGTGTTCTGATTGAGCTGGCAGGGTTGAGAAGCTTCATTACTGCCAGAAAGAGAAAGGCCAAGTGGGGTTGGTTTTTTTGGGAGGGAAAACACTACATCCTGGAGCTCCCACGCCGTTCTCACTCAGCAAGGAGATGTTCTTCCTTCATTAGCAAGACCTTCAGCTGCAAGTGAAGGGGCTCTGTGGCCTTCACAAGCTACTAATGAAGCCGTGTGGGCAGGGGTTAAGTGCTGTGGGTCAGAGCAGAGTGAGGGACGTGCTGAGGAAGGTAGTGGGGACTCGCGGAGTCAAGGTGCTCAGCCAAGACAGAAGTAGTGGGAAGAGGGAAGGATGATGCAGACCTGAGAGTAAGGAAAGTTTTGCTCATGCACACACAGTGTAATTCAGTTTGCAGGATCTCACCCAAGCCAAGAATTGAGTAAGCAGCCAAAAGGACCGAGATGTTTTTATGGCTAATGAGAATACATGGCCCGTAATCATTCCACTGATGAGAGCACCTAAGGAGCGCTGCAAAGCCCTGCTCCTGGCCTTCAACCAGTCTCTAATTACTGAGACCATGAGGGGATCCTCACTGGGAGGCGGGTGACAAATGAGCTCCTCTTTTGTCTGGGAGCATCTTGCTGCTCTCCCTGCACCCGGCGCTTATTTGCCCGGAGCGGCGGCTCCTGCAAACCCAGGTCTGCCCCTGGGCACTCACTGCGTCCTAAGGACTGACTGAGATCCCCAGTCCCGGGGACCTGGGGTGGGGCAGGAGCTGTCCACCCCTTGCAACAGCTCTAGGGAGGACGGTCTCCCTCCCCAGCGCACAGATTGCAGTTGTGCCCGTCACTGTGGCCTTTGCTTGGAATTTTTCCCTTTTGGCTACCAGCCGGAACAGATGGGCAAGTGCTCGGGCTTCCTCTGGCCCCGCTGCTGGGACCCTCTGAGCAACTTTGCCCTTCCCAGCATCGCTCCCCATGCAGCTACACAGGGCAGGAATGCTGCGTGTGAGCAAACATGCCCTTTCAATGTGCCACATGCCTCCGAGAGCACTGGCCACTTCAGAGATGGGATACGGGACTTGGTCCAGGAACAGTAGCGAGCTTTGGAAATACTCTCAGAAGGAATAAAGAGGAAGTTTCTTCTTCCTTTACATTGATCCCTGCTGCTATGACATGTTGCTTCTACAGAAGTGACCTCACCAGCTTCACAGTTTTCAATATAGCATTTGGAGATGGGTTAATAGCCAAGAAATTGCTTATAAGGAAAGTGCCAGGATTCAAGCAAGCTCTGATTGCATGCAGAAAATGAAAAAGGGCCAATATAAAGAGGCTAATATAGATCTGTCCTGGTGCTACAGATCAAATGAGTATGAATTTAGGAAAGTCCTGTGATTTGTTCTGCAGCAAAGCAAAGAGCTAGGTGTAGCCAGCCTCAGTCACCGAGTCCATAAAACCCAGTCATAGGAACCTCTCACCAGGGACTTGGTCTGGAAACGAAATGTCATGGACAAGCGCCTCGGTTTTGTCATCTTTGGGTGCAACGATCCTCCACAATGTCTCCAGTACAGGAGCACTGCCCACGGGATCGCACTTTGCACGGGGTGCGTGTGGCTCTGCTCCTGCCCATCTTGCCCTGCAGCGCCGGGCTGCAGACTCCCTGCTCCGTACCCTGCAGACGGACACACAAGAGCCTACGGCAGCCACAGAGTTTCCCCCCACCCTCTCCCATATCTCCCCTCTCTTGTTTGTTTGTTTTCCCATCCAAGCAGCATCAGAGGCAGCGGGGTCTGGCAGCCAAAAACTTCCCTAGGGAAGAAGTTCTTGCATCCAGCATGCGAGTCCAGAGACTCTGGAAAGTTGCTCAGAGCCTGTCTCATCTCACTGCTTGACATATCATCGCTGTCCATTCCACTTCCCAAGGAAATCTGATTTGTTCCAAAGTTTATAGTTTCAGTGACCTAATCCCAGCATAGTTGTTCCTGTTTCCCTTTAATTTACTGCCACAGCTTGTATTAATTGATGTATTGCAGAGGGCTTGAGCTGAGCTAATTGCTTTAAAAAAAAAGAGAGGAAAAAAAAGAAAAAGAAAGAAAAGAAGAACAAAAAGGGTCCTGTGAGGTCCCTTGGAGGACTGCAGAAGTATTTGAAGGGGGAAACGGCGGCTGGCAGACGCAGTGACAGGCTGCAGCTGTGACATGCCACTATGCGAACTAGGAGCAGAGCTGCCTTCCCGGGGACAGCCCAGGGCACGGCTGCACCTTTCTCTTCCCTCCTCTGCTGGAATTCTGTCCTTTCTGGGCTCCTCAGGGATGAGTGGGGTGTCCTGAGGGACTGCAGAAACACAAGGCATGGCACAAGGCGGGGATGGAGGAGAGCAGGACAGTGTCTGAGAGGGCAGGGATGGGTCTGGGAAAGTCACAGCTCACTTGGGGTTGGAAATGGCAGGCCACAAGGGCTGCTCCAGGGACATGGGCAGCAAGATGAAGGCAAACAGGATCATGCTGCTCATAGGGACAAGGTGTTTTCACCAGCTAAACACGCCTCAGTGCCCTGTACAAGATGACATGTATCAGAGGCCGCTGACAGAGCCACGTACTGTCACTGTGAGGCCACTCTCTACCCCTGGAAGGTCACGGAGATCAGGAGATTCTCCTGAAGGAGGATCGAGAGACCTATAAGCTGCTCAGCCGGCTCACAGTGCCCAGGATGGTGATGGAGCTCCCCCCTGGAGCCGTTACCACCCCTGTGATGGATAAGGAAGTCGTTGGGAACAGCCTGGTGGACAACAGGGTGAGACAACCTTTAGCTTGGCCATCACTGTCCACTTGCTGGGCTGTATTAGCAAAAACATAGCATGGCTATGAAGAGAAGGGAAGACAACACCTGATTCTATACTATAACTACTTAGGTGGAAGCTGAAGAGAAGACAGTCTCTTTCTGGAAGTGACAAAGGAAAGGATGAGAGGCAACAGCACAAGCTGGAGGATGGGGAATTCTGACTCCATATAGGAAAAAATGTGTCGTCCCCGTCCCCCTGCCATGAAGGTGGTCACACATTGGAACAAGAGCTGATAGACACATGGGACATCCATTCCTGGAGATACACAGATACCACTGGTAAAAGGCCTGGGCAACCTTCTCCAATTGGTGCTGCTTCAACCAAGGAGCTCTTCTGCTACGGGTGGCTGGGAAGGACCCCAGATAGAGCATGGAGCTTGCCTGCAGGCTGTAGTTTTCTGGAGCCTTCGGACTTAGCTTTGCTGTTTGTTTTTGAGCAGATGCCAACCAAGAAATGGGTGGAGGAGGAGAAGGACACCAGGCTTCATCTCAGAGAGCAGACAGCTCCAGTCAGCTGGATCACACAGCATTTCTGCTGCCTGATGTGTAATGCAATGCTCTGGGGCACAAAGCAGATCTGCTTCTGGGAGGGAGCTGAGGCATCAAGAGCTAAATAAGATCCCACAGGAATGTGTAGTGAAGCAAGGAAGGAAGCCCAGATCTCCTCCACACTTCCATGAAGCACAAACCATTTATTGATCCTCCATTCCACCTTGGGTCCTTTCTGCATGTCCTGCATCTCCCCATGGACAAGGAGAAGGCCAGAAGCAAACCACGAGCAGTGGGTCAAAGGCCCCAGGTTCTTAGCAGGACCTTTGCAAGGCAACTTCTCATGAAGCAAGTGCCCTGTGCAAGGTCTCTGCCTCCCCTCCTCTGGCACACTTTCCCCTTCCTGGCCTCGTGCAGCCCGTCTTGGGCTCCACTTGTCCCCCAAGCCACAAGGATTCGTGATCCGGTGAGTCTGTAGCTTCTCGAGAGGGTCCAGAGAAGAGCAACCAGGATGATTAAGGGAATGGAACATCTCTCGTACGAAGAGAGGCTG
>JAVCKT010019627.1:0-13403 GCA_032273925.1 Rhynchotus rufescens | reverse complement strand
CCCCCCTTTGCCCTGAGCAATCCCAGCCAAGCAACAGATCCCAGTTAGCGGCAGGGTTGCCCTCCTCCTTCCCACCCCTTAAGGGGCGGCGATAGCGGCGGGGAGGAAGGGAAGGATGCCACGGAAGCTGTTGTTGCCTTATAAATCTGTTTTCCCCCACTTTGGAGCTCCAAGGGCTTCGCATGACTCCTTGGCAATGAACGCGGCCAGAAGCGGCTACCGGGTCTTCTCGGCGAACTCCACGGCAGCCTGCACGGAGCTGGCCAAGCGCATCACCGAGTAAGTTCCTGCTCTTCCGACTCGCGCTCGCTCCCTCCGAGCTGCCGCCTTTGTCGGGAGGCTCAACTTGGAGCGGCTCCCGAGGGCTTGGGTGCCTTCCCGCGCCCGAGGCATCTCCCTGATGTGGCTGTGCTGCAACCCCTTCGCCGTGGAGGGGTCCAACCGGCGGCATTCAGCAGCTCTGTCCTTCCTTCTCAATGCTGCTCGTTGCTCCTGATAACTCACTCGGATTTAGAGGTGAAAATCAACTGGTTGCTTTCCCTCTCTTGTGTCTTTTGCAGCAATTTCAGTGCTAGAAGGGCTGCATTGCAGCTGATGGCTGCCAATCCTTGTAAGGGAGAAGGAGAGACTTGCCTAAATGAATTTCAGGAAGCATTTACTTGTTTTGGGAGGTGATCAGAACTTTCCCTGCTGCTTTTTGTGGCGAGGTACTTGTAGCTTCATTTGCTTACGGGCTTTGCTGCTTTGCAGTGCAGGGAGCATTGCGTGCTGCAGCCTGGGTGCAATAGCAATACTTGTACTGACCAAAGCTCATTACCTAATTGCCTCTTGGACTTGATAGAATAGGTGGTCAATGTATGCTTAAAAAAGCTCAATTTGAGGACAAAAGCGTGTCCCTGTTGTCAGCCCACACATCTGGGCAGAGCACAACCTTGGCACAGCAGGGATGGACGCGTTGGGTCCTGTTAAATAGATGTAGGACAGCTGACTACAAAACTCCTGCTTTTTAGTGCACAGAGCAGCAAAGTTGAGTTTTTCCTTCTGCTTCATCTGTTATTTTCAATTAGTTTAGTTCAAATCTGGGCAAGCAGCAAGTGGCACCCCCAGCTGAGGGTTTTTTCTAGGAAACAGGCGTGTGTGTGTGTGGTTGGGCCAAGGAAGCCACTGTCCCAAAGCTGCCTTGGGGCTGCCCTTCTGCTGCTTTTTAACTACTCCCAATATTAGGGGTCATCAGTGCTTTTTTTTTTTTTTTTGGTGCTACAGCAAATAGCATCCTTGCTACCAGGTAGATGCAACTGTCTGCACGTTTTTGTCCCCAAGGGAATGTTTAAAATGGGAAAAAAATAAATTGGGACCAAAAATTAGGTGTGTTTGCACTCTTAAACTGCAGGGATATTGTAATATTTGCCCAGCTACCTTAATGACCAGTGTGTTGAGTCGTTAGCACAGCTAATCGTCCCACAGCTGACTGATGTCCAGCCAGGATCGCCCGGGAGAATGGCACAGATGCAGGATAACCCTGATGAAATGAGAGGTAGGGAAGGAACTCCGGGTATTTGAGAGTGGCAAGAGCTACTTTGTGAGGTGGGCTTTTTTTTTTGGCTATCCTTTATTCCATGTCATTCTGGTCCAATTCTGGCCATAAACCCTGCTTTAGAAAAAGTTTTGCTGCACCACATGCGAGGTGTCTTTGCAAAGGCTTGTCCTGCTGCATCAACACAGAGTGTAGCAGGGCATAACTTCTGAGTTATCAGGAATGAAGGAATAAACAGCCAGTCTTTATCCTCTACCTTTTGTCTTAAAAGGAATCGATCCTCTGTTATCCTTAGGCTGTGAGGAACAGCATGGAGCAGCACGTGGCTTGCTGTGTAACACGCTCTGTTTATGCTCAATTTTCTCCCTTGAGTGGTGGTAGGTGCGAGGTTGTAAAAATGTCTGGAATTTCTTCTTGGAATCTTTTCTTGGCTTATGGGAGCCCCATAAACCTGATAAAGGTCCCTAACCCGATCTGGGATGTTCTCCTCTGAGGAGAGGTGACAGCAGAATCGTGACTGTGAGGTCCTGGCCTGTCCCTCACAAGATAAACTTTTAAAACTTCAGGTTTAGTCTTGGCTTGGGCTGTAACATCAGTAAGGTTGGGTGCTTAAGTGATCGTTTTGGCACAATAATGTGATTTGTATCAGCTGCTTCAACTGGAGCTTAAATATCTGTAGCTTCCCTATCTGTGAATGGGAATAGTGACCAGCCAGGAATGGAAAGCTGTAGAACTTTTCCATGGGAGCGAGCTACAAAATCTGGAACTGTCAATATGGATTTCTCCAAAGGAAAAAGTCCTGAAAACCCAGTGGCTTTTCAGCTGCTTTTTGTGTGGCAGTTTGGTACCGATTTCCTCGCAGAGCTCAGGCTGTTTCAACAGGTTTTTAACGAATCCCTTGTTTTTTCAGGTTGCAAAAGATGCGGGACTGCTGCCTTTCCCCGTGCCCCGTCCCAGCACATACTTTGCTGGGGAGGCCATTTGCACCTTAAAGTAGAGTTGGAGCAGTCTTAAAAGGGTGAGTGCCATCTAATATTGTGCGTTTTTTTTAAAGTTTTTTTATGACTTTTAGCATAAGCAGTAAAAGAACTTTAAAACAACACGCAATATTAGGAGTAGGGCCCTTTGAGACGCTGCTCGGCCCGTAGGGCTGTTGGAGCTGGTTGTCATGCTGGGGGAAGAGGAGTTGAAGGTGGGTTATTTTAGTGAAACTGGTGCAAAGTGGGTGCAGGATGGAGTGGGGCAAGCACAGAGTCTCAAAAGTTAAGCAAGGGCCAGGAATACCCCTTGAATCTCTTGGGATGTTCAGTACATAGCCAGATGGGTTAAAAGAACCCTCTGAAGGTTCCCTTTTTGAGTTAAAATCAATACTTGAGTCCTTCTGCTTTATCCTCTTTAAAAAAATAACTAAAAACAAAAATCCTGAGGCTGGGGAGGAACAAATTTCAGAAGTCTGTTTTGTGTCAATCTCCTTGCGTTGTTTAAAGCAAAACTTCCAGATTTGCTGTTGATTCAGCCACTGAACATGGCATGCTGGCACACTTCCCATCTTTACAACTTGTTTTTCTGCGGGCTCCTCTGGTTATAGAATGAGTGACTAAATGGTTGGTCTAACTTTCCTTTTGAATTTTCAGAGCTTTTGTTTATGCTGGCTTTTGCTAGGGCGAGGACATAATGCTGGTTTACGAGAACCAAATATGTTGGAACTCCTAAACAATAAAGATGCTCAGATTCAGGAACACTGAAAAATAAACAAACCCTTATGCTTGTATCTTGTAAATTGGGGTTTTTTTTGTCTTTCCCAGATGGAAAGAAAACCTCTGCTGTAAGTAGGACACTTGGCACTTGATTACAAGCTGCTTTTGCAAAGGTCGGACATCCTTGTTAGGTGTTGGTGGGTGATACAGAGCGCAGGACAGGACGGAGCAAGGGAATCGGGTCGGGAATTGGATCACAGTAGCCTGTTTTGCTGCCTGTAAATCCTCTCCTGCCTGTGAGAAGGAGCATCATGCTCTGGAAGGACAGCAAGGAGCAGCAACAACTTATTTCTCCCACAGAATACGAAGCACTGGAGCGGGAAGCTAACAGGCATTACAGCTAAAACTGCATCATTCAAATGCCCAGTCAGACTGGGGAGAGGGATTGGGGCAAGGGGAGCTAAAAATATTATAGACTGTTGGTCCAGACCACCCTGAATGCCGAAAGCCTTCTCTCCATTTCCTTTCCTTTTCCATGTAAGAGGTTAGGAGTGACCCTGCTGAGCTGCACTGCGCTAGCAGGACCAGCGGGCTGCCGTCCTTGTTTAAAGATTTGCTGGAAGGTGAGAGAAGCAACGCTCAAAACCCGGGGTACAGGGAAACCAGGCTGCTCTGATGAAGAGGTGAAAGCCAAAATAAAATCATGTCATAGCTGAGGTGTTTGGCAGAGGGTCAATGAGGGACAGGCAGCACAGGCTGAGGGAGAAGGGCTTGCTAGTGGTAGTGGAACATGATTTAATAGCGTGACATCCTGCAGGCTCCTGCAGCCTCTTGAGTTTGGGCTCAGCTAAACAAAATCTCTTTTAAGTGGCTGTGCTTTGTCTCAGGAACCTGGTGAAGTGTGGTTTTGACAGGCTTCACAGGAATGTTTTTAAGCAAGGTCTGATATAACCTACTGCATCTGCTAAAATAACTGCATTCTCTCTCTTCCTCACTCATTAAACTGTATGTGACTTCTGGGCTGTTTGCATTTAGGTGGTGAATTTAAGACAGATCTCCTGTTAAGCTGCACATACGGATTATCTTCCTGGCACGCGCTGAGACTGCAGCAAGTTAGATCATTCTTTCTAGGCGGTGTTTACAGGGAGAGGTACTCCAGATCAATAGAAGTTTTTCACTAGTCATTGCTCTTGGCATTGCTTGATATAAAACCACACACGGATTTTTCTCTGAGATGTTATTAACCCCCGGAGGAGGCTGCTTGGTGACCAAACTCCTGCAAGGGTGGCTGGTGGAGGAGAATGGGGAACGAAGCTCGTCCTTTTGGCACCCCTGAGCAGTTAGAGAGAAACCAGGCGCTGAGGTGACATTAAAAACTCGTTAAAAGCTGGGAGCCAGGTAGAGTAAAAGCCTCCTAGGTCCCTGCTGCGCCCAGCGTTCTGCGCTGTGGTTCGTGGGACCGTCTGTGTAGAGCTGTTTGGATGGATCCCAGTTCAGAAGATGGTTGCCTTGAAAAACAAAAACAACCCCAGGGTGCGTTTCTGTCTCCTTTGCTTGGAGAAAGGAGCTTCCAGATGTGAACTTGTGCTCTTGTGTCCCCACGGGACCGGTCAACGAGTGGGGATTTGTAAATACTGCAAAATCAGCCTCGCCATTCTCCCATCTTAAATGTTTCTGCATCAGCAGAAGCCCCATGGTACTCAGATAATGCACTACATAACTGGGTCTTTGTCAATGAAGCTTCCTTTGCTCGAAGACGTGATTTAGCTGAAATACTCTACCTCTGCCCCCATTTTTTTTTCTCTCCACAGAAAGCTCTGTCTCTGCTGGATTCATGGTCTGAACTACCTGCACTAGCAGCCTTTGGTTTTTTTTCTAGTGTAGATCTGCCTGCATCTGCAGCAGTAATTCTGATTGTGCCTGTTTATGTTGCTCTGATCTTACTCTGGAAGCTAAATGCAAACATCATCCTTGCTGTCAATTTAATTTCTCTCCACCTAAATCAGCAATCAGGAGTTTTTGCAAGGGAGAATTAGGAGCTAAAAGACCTGAGGATGGAGGGAAACAAGGGAGAGGCAGCAGGAAGCAGGGATTTATCTCTGTGCTTGGGAACAAGTGGTTGCTTGGAGCCTGGTTGTAGCTAAGTCTCTGCCCTTGACTTCCCCTTTTGACACAAATCCCCTTTTGTGTGTGCAAATCCCCTTTTGTGTGTGCAAATCCCCTTTTGACACAAATCCTGTGCAATTCAAGACTTTGCAATAGGACTTGCACACACAGTCCCCCTTCTTTAACAGCCATGAATAAATAGAGGTTTTAGGAGAAGCTCTTAAAGGCTGAAGCCTTGGTTTATTGGAAGCCTTCAGAAGTGGGTCTGGGTGGAAGAGGTGCCCCTTGGGGAACCCTCCCTGAACCGTGTGTGCCTTGGCGAGGCTGCCTCCTGCTCCAGAGCCTGCACAGCAGCCACAGGCAGTTTTGTCTCGTACCCTCTCCTTTGCTGCCTATCTCATTACTTGCAGTCAACAGTTGGTGCAGATGTGGGATTTATTGCCCGACCACAGTAATTTGCAATCCATTCATTTCTCCGAGTTGTCAGCTTCTCGCTGCCTTTTCTGCTGTTATCTGTATCCATGTTGATCTGTTTAGTGTCCCCCCTTCCATCAGGGAGCAAACTTGCTCTTTCTGACCTGCTGTTTCAGTAGCAGAGAGCCTGTGTTGATGCCGTGCCATCCAAACAGCAGCACGTCGGGCTCTTGTTCCCTCTGGTGCAGAGTGAGCCCTTGCCAGCCACATCCTCATAAGGCATCGAAAACTTTATACTGTTAATTTTCCACCACATAGCACTGAATGTACCGCCTCCTGAGGGATGTTCTGCTGAGTGGCATCCAGATGGGCTGGTTTTGGAAGTTCCCCTCCTCCTGGCCACTCTCCTGCCATGTGCTGCAGCCCTGGCTAAGGGCAGCAGGACACTCCTGCATGGGAGCTGTTCTGTGTTGGGGAGAGCAGCCCGTGCAAAGCCAAAAGGGGCATTCCTCCAAAGAGAGCCCACAGGACGTGCCATGCCGTGCCATCATGGAAGAGCAAGTCTGAGTCATTAACCGTTTCTTCCCCCTTGCTGTTTTCATTTTGTGTGTGGGATTCTCAAGCTTGAAGTTGGATGCCTTGGCAGGAGTTAGCCCAGACCCCAGTGAGTCTTAGTGCCTGGCTCTGTGGTCAGCAGGACAGCGTGATCCCAGCGAGCGCCGCTTGACTCGTCTGGTCAGGAGAACTCGCCTTCACGGCCACATGGTGTGTCAGTTGGTTCCTGGGCTTCCCAGAGCCTGGCTTTGCTTCACCAGCTGCTTGCCCTTTGCAAAAGGGTGGTGCAAGGGATGCTTTAGTTGACCATCTTAACATAGCAGGACGGAGATGCTGAATGAAGAATTTGGTGGCTTACAGGCTTGCACGCTGCCTGGCTGCTGCTGCAGTTGGTGGCCAAGCTAGACAAGTTGCTGCTGTGTGCAAGCCACAGCGTAGCTTGCCCCTCTGCACTCCTGCTGCTGCCACCATAGTTTGTTCAGGGTGACCTATAGCCTTGCTCATAGGTTCATGGATTTATCCTCAAGCTCTGGAGAGGAGCTGGAGTAGCTCAGGTTGTGGCATCTTGTGCTTGCCAAGCACACAGTCAGGACAGCGCTGAGGGCGTGTGTGTGTGTGCCAAGTAAGTGCTTAGTAGCAGATAAGCAAATATAGCATTGCATTACTGTGTTCATTGTCTCAGTTACTCCGGGCACGTTTTCTAGTCCAACTCCTAGATGGTCGAGCCCCAAAAGTGGGGCCTGGCCACCAGCTTGCCACTGTTGAGCTATCTTGCTTGTTGCTCCTGAAAAAGGAAATTTCTACAGTAGTTCAGGTATGAGGCCAAGTTTGTGGCTTGGCAGATGGAAACATCCTGACTGCTCGTGCCTGGGGAAAGCTCCCCACAGATTTCTGTCCCTCTTGCAGAAGGAGTTGGGGAAAAGGACCTGTATTCTGCGCCAGTGACTGGAAAATGGGCCCGGGGGATGGGGCCCAAATCTACTGCTGGATGTGTGTCCAGGTGTGTGGAATGGCAAAGCCTGGTTGAATTTTGGTGCTGTGTAGATGCCTGCCTGCACCTGCAGCACAGCAACCTCTGTTTTCCTTCAAAGGAGAGGGCTCCTGAGAAGGCCTGGCCTTCAAAATCAAAGCCACCCGTTGTGGAAGGGTAGAGGAGCTGTGTCCTAGTCTAGTCCCCTCTGAACATGCCTGTGGGCTGTGTCTGACCTGACAGCAGCAGTGTACTTCTAGGCAGCAAAAACACTGCTGTTCCCACACTATGGGTCCTAACCATGAGATTTTGAGGGTAAAGTGGACTTTAAAACAGTTTTGTGTTCGTATTGCATCTACTGAGATGTTTGTCCAGAAGGTTTTATTGTTGCTTGTGAAGATGCCCCAAGTTGATGCCTATTTCTTTAAAGCTCTAGCAGGTGCGTCCGCAATAGAGACAGCAGAAAGACAGAAGATAATTTGGGCTGATGTTAGCTGTGACACCTCCCTAGGTTTAAGGTCACTCGTTTTTCCAAAGGTGACTGTGAGCGGGTGCACGATATAAACACAAGTGTAGTTCTCTTCTCCCCAGATGGGCTTTATTTGGGGCTAGTCGTGATCCATAAGATTTCTGCACGTCACCCAGTAACTACAGCGGATATGCAGACAAGAAATACCTGCCACAACTAACGTATAGAATAGCTCAGGGTGCGGGCACGGTCCCGGAGAAGTCCCCAGGTGCCAGGAAGGGACTTGCCCAGTGCCCCTGCCAGCTGAGTTGCAGCCACTGGTCCCAGAGTGGCTGCAACTCAGCCGCTGGTGCAACATCTCCCAGCTGCGGCTGCTGGTTAAAGCACATTTGCCTCTAAATACTTATTAATGGATTACTTGTATTACTTGTCAGAACAGATAAGTACGGAAATGTCACCTGTGGGAATAGTCTGCCGTGTGGAGCCTTTTAAAATGCTTTTCCAAATGAATCTTTATTACATAATGAAGAAATTAAAATTCAGAAAGGGAGGGGGCTGGAGTCGTTCAGGTGAATGTTCTAGGCCTGATGTTTTGGAAGAGGAGGGAGCAATGTGAAAAATCAGAAAACTTGAGGTTAAACTCTTCCATCAGCTGAGTTATCTCAGGAGGAAGGTTTTAAAAAGAGGATAGTAGAACAAGTGACTCAGATGCCATTAATCAAGTCTTAATAGCTCATTAATGTTTAGTTCCACAGTGCGACAGCTCTGCCCAAGGTGCAATTGCTTTAGCCTTGGCTTTGCAGCAAAGCTCCTTGGTCATCTAGGCCAGCTCCATCGCACGACCCGCACGGGGATGGGTCCACTGAATCCTGGTCTCGTTACCACCTCGAGCATAATTTTGGCCAGAAAAGTTGTACTTTGCTATAACTCCAGAGCTGTAGTTTTAGGTAAATCATAAAACACTGACTGTTCTTAGTACGTTGTTAATTTGCTGCGTGCCCTAGGAGCACTTCAGCATCTGCTGCACCGTGACACTTAACAGCCCCAAATAACAGAGCAGGAAATGACAGGACCATCTGGGAGGGGATTTTTGATAATTCCTGTGACCCACTTGTTTGTTTGTGAAGGCTTAGAAATTGTACTTGCCTTTGGCTTCCAAACTGTTTTTGTTCCCTGCTATAACTTAATTTTTTTCCTAAGAAAAGCGGCTTGATGTGCTTGATTGTGCTGCCTATCTAATGAAGCACAGTTTCCCGTGCTGGCCTTGGCTAGATGGGAAGAAGTAAGAACCCTTGGGATAACTTAATTCTCCAAGTCTTGTAGGATTTGTCCTGATCCAAGGGACTAGTGGTTGGGTACAAGGGATGAATGCAGGTTAATGCTTCTTAGGGATGAAAAAGCAGGCAGGAGCAGGCAGGTACGTGGTGGGTGACCAGGTAGCCAAGCAGGAAGCACCCACGTGGTAACTGGCCAGAGGGCACACGGGCAAACAGCCACTCTGTCCAGCCAAAGTGAGCCAAGGGATCTTGGAGAAAAAGGGTCACTGTGGAAGGAGGGGACCTGGAGCTCTGTTACCGCACTTGCTGCTCTGTTATTTTGCCCATCCACAAGAACTGGTCCAGTCTCCACTTTGGATTCAGAGCTGCTCACTTCAATTTTTACCTTTGTTTTCTGCAGGCGTCTTGGTGCCGAGTTGGGGAAATCTGTGGTGTATCAGGAGACCAATGGAGGTAAGACAAACCTCTACTGCTTGGAGGCCTCTCTGAGGTGATGTTGTCCATACTGGCTGGCTCTGTTGGCCAGACCTGTCTAATATGTGAGATGAGCCAGCAGAAACAAGGGAGGATTTTTATGCTTTCAGCCATCGTGTTGCTGCTGCTTCTGGCAGTGCTATGCTGCTGCATCTGACCTTGGATAAGCAATTAAATGTGTTCCTCGTTTTCCCTGTTATCTTGCTCGCGTGCTTCTCAGCTGACTCATCTAAAACAGATTCCCACTTTGAATAGGAGCTACTACCAAATCTTCCATGCTGTCGTGCTTAGCAAAACACTTCCAGGTTTTAAAGCAACTGCCTCCTTTCTAAATGTTTGCCCAGCAACCTGGACGTTATCCCCTTCTTCCAGACCTCCCTTCACTACAGGCAGTTGTGCATCTGCCCTAGCAAGACATCTGCCTTACTGCTTTAAAGAGTGCAGATCTGAGGATGTGTTGATGGAACAGACCTCCCAAAGTGCCTCTTGGAGATTCATATTATGTCTTTAAGTGTAACAGGTGTCTGTTTTCACACATCTGTGCTGAGCTAAATGCAAGGTTTTTGGCTAACAGAGTCTAGGGGCTAAATGGCACTCACCATTTGAGATCTCTATATTACCCTGTTTGCAGAAGAGACTAGAAGCAGAGACAGCTGACACAGGTCAGAATAAATGGTAGAAAAAGGAGCCTTTTGATCAATTAGGGAGATATGCTGGAATGGTTATTTTTCACCTGATCCTGTTGCCATCAAATGTGCCTTGCTGACCATCTGAGAGCCTCGAGTTGGCCTCACCTCCAATCTCTAAGTAGTTCCACATGAGATATCGAGTGCTTCATATAGCAACAGCAAGACTCCAGGTTGTGCACATGGCTTTTCTGTTCCTCCTGTTGGGCTTGCATGGGCGCTGGAGAGTTCTCCTTGCGGTGCTGGGCTCATCATGACTTTCTTTGATAATGCTCTTGCCTTTAAAGTCAGAAAGGGCCACGTGATACATAAGCTGCTGCGGGAGCTTATGGTTATGATTGGGTTGGGCGCCGCGTTCGTGCGAGACTTGTGCCCTTTGGCACAAGTCAGGTCACTTGCTTCAAGGTCTGAAGTCATTCTTCATCACTGCACAGCAAAGCAGTCTCTTCTCAGCAAAGTCCTCTGAGGTTACTGCCCAGACAATTAGACTTTGAATTCAGTAGCCAAGTAGATATTTTTCTCCTTCAGCTTAACCCTACCCATCCTATATGACAGTGTGGGAAATTAGGGGCTAGAAAGGCAACCCAGAGCTGCTCTTAATTTTAAGAGGCAGTATGAAGCATGTTCATTGGAGACTTAAAATTTCCATCCTGGGTGGGTAGTGAAATGTCTTGACCATGACAGCAAGTTGAGGAGTTACCTGTTTGGACCCTGTGTGTGATGCTGTGCTGGACTATCCAGCATGTACAGAGGTGACCATGTGGTGGGGTACAAAGGAGCTGGTGTCCACTCTTGGTGAGTGCTACAGACTCTTGTGCTTCAGGAAGTTCACCCATGGATGTGCTATCAGCAGCTTTCAGCACCCAGCATGTGGCATTGACTTTTTCTTAGAGAATAAAATAGTAGACTTCTGCACGTAAGATATCAGCTATTCAGCCCCATTCTGCTTTGAAAATATAACTAATTTGTATGTACTGCCAGCTCTTCACCTCACAGGTGCCTTTTGGAAAAGGCACCTTTTGGTGCCTTTTGGTTCGATGTGTAGTGGGATGTGTGTGCACATAGGGTCAAGGACAAGTCTTGCAGTTTTTTCTGACCAGTGGGCAAAATTGCTGCTAAATTATGGCTTAAATTAGCTTAAACCTGACATTTGGGAGTAAAACTGACTGTTCTCTGTCATTTTCAGAAACAAGAGTTGAAATAAAAGAATCAGTCCGGGGACAGGATATTTTCATTATACAGACGATCCCCAGGTGAGTGACCTGTGGCTTAATTTTACAGCTGTGATTTACTTTGAATTTCTGGTTCAGCAGGTTGTCCCGATAGGTTTGTTTGCTATTTGTTTGCTCTTTCCATAGTTGTCATTGCTTTGATTTACCTTTTAGATACAGCCTAGTGTTAAGCTGTTAGCATTCCCAGAGGGTGTTTGTACCAGAGCAAGCTGAGAAGCTCCCCACTTCAGGAAAGAACAAGTATGACCAGTGGCTTTAAGTGAAACATTCCCAGTCGGTGCACTGGTGTTCTTGCAGGTTCAGTTGCTTGATGACTGGCACTTTCATCTCACGATGTATAA
The DNA here is from genome assembly GCA_032273925.1 of Rhynchotus rufescens. Taxonomy (NCBI): domain Eukaryota; kingdom Metazoa; phylum Chordata; class Aves; order Tinamiformes; family Tinamidae; genus Rhynchotus; species Rhynchotus rufescens. The sequence goes on along the minus strand of JAVCKT010019627.1, from coordinate 1,648 downwards.
TTTCCTCTGCTTTCCAATTGTCCAGCAGTAGAGCCAGCAGCTCTTGCTTTCCTTACAGGGTGAGTTCCCCTCCACTGCAGTGCCTTGAAGCTGAACTCCTGAGAAAGTCCTCAGCTTCCTTCCCCTACTCCTTTAATTCTTGATAACGTGATTCTTTCTTGTTTCTTGTGTATGCCAGCTTGTTAGTTTCAGCCTCGAAATAGGGAGGAAAAGTGCTGCTAGTAACTAGGCTAGGAGAGCTAAAAAAGCTCCTGCTAACCCCTGGGAACTTGGCTTGTGCCTGGCTGAGGAGGAGTTTAGAGGGGCTGTGTTAGATTTGGAGAGCTAAATTTGATGCATGGACTGATAGTGTTTTTCCCTTCAGTTATGGCCAAGTGGACCATGCAAGTTAGTGGAAAGTGCAGGGGAAACTCATTTACAAATGGCAGTGCAAAATCATCAACCTCAAGTAGCGGCGATTCACTTCTCAGAGATGAAGGACTGAAGGGGTGCAGTTTGCTCGATTAGCTTAAAAAAGGATATTTGTGCCTTTTAGCATAATTCTGTTCAAATTGTGGAGGTCCCTAGAACTAGTTAATACATATCAGAGCTCAAGTAGATACACAAATATACTGGAAATAGAAATTTTCCTAGTTTACCTAAAAATACAGCCCAATGAGAATTCAAGTTCAGTTGCTCTTGGTAATGCTTGGCCTATTGATAAAGAAATCAATAAGAGCAGCTTCCTCCCTTCTAGTGTTCCTCTTGAAGGCTGAGACATATTCCTGGAAATCATCTCTCTCCAGGGAGATGCTGCAGGTTTTGCTTCCCATAGGAAGCTAGGAAATGTCTGCAAGATGAAAACCCTCTATTGCAGGACTGTGTTTCAGGTGAGTGGTGCCATCCTGCTGCCCCTTGTGAGAGTTTTCTGAAGTAACAGAGAGCATAAATATGCAACAGATATTGCAGAGAGAGATATCTTGGTGTATTAGGGACAAGTAACAGTTTTAAAAGGGGAGAACCTCCATTCCTCTCAACTTTTTGGTTCTCTTGGTTTTCCACAAATTGAACCAAATATTGCAGACCATGAAATGTATCCTTTAGGGAAGGAAAAAAAACCCTAAGGGATTAAGGCCCTCCGAGCAGCCACTGTTGCATTGTGTAATCCTTTATTCTCCAGCTGCAGCTGTGCCTTGCTGCATTGCTTAGAGGAAACAGGTTCAAGGACATCTTCCTTTTTTGGACTGGGTTTCAAGAACCTCACAGGAATGTAAAAAGAGGAACTATTCTGGATTCTATTTGTCAAACCATAGTGCTATGAAAATACAATTTCTGTACCCATTAGCAGTTGAAAAAGCAAGTAGAATATTGAGACTTGTTAGGAAAGCAATAGAGAATGAACTAACCTTGTTATGCTGCAGTGCAAAGCCACAGTCTGCATCTTAAATGCACAAGGAGGGAGCAGAAAGACCTGAATAGGTGCTGCAAGTCCAAAGGGGATGCAGCAAAACTAAACCAGACAAGTATCATCCTGAACCGCTGATGTGTAGAATAGCGTTTGTATGAGGAAAACTGCATAGTTCAGTACTGTTTAGCTCAGGAAAGAGAAGCTAGGAGATATTACACTGGAGGATTTCCAAATCTGGAGTGTCCTGGTGGCAGGGTCAGG
>JAVCKT010019625.1:4900-29763 GCA_032273925.1 Rhynchotus rufescens | reverse complement strand
AATCTTGGCACCATTTGCAGCATTTTTGTCTGTTAGAGACAATGACAGAGTGACCTAATGGACATTTGATTTCTATTAGACAAAATACCATTTAGTCAGGGCAAAAATTTATGGGAGAAAACATCCTACCAAGTAACAGGAAGGGTCTGTGAGCTCTCGTCTATCTCCACCTGGGAGCCCCAAGCAAGACACGAGTGTTTGGGATCCCATGTCTCCTCTGGCGGCACAACTGCTTGAACTCTTGGATCCAGGGACCCTCCTAGACCAAGCAGGGTATGTATACCCTCAGTTTGCCAGAGTTCTTGAACTAAGCCTAGCCTGATTAATTATTTCTGCTAGGAATGAAACTTCAAAAGGCAGATTATGGGTCCTGAAACAAAATAAATAGTTACCCGTATTTCCATTAGGAAAATCAGAAGCAGCAGTACCAGCACACAGTGGTGGTTCTGAACTACACTCCCGAAATGATAAACACACACAATTTATAACACTGCAATAACATGGCAATGTTCTATTCAACTACAGCTGAATAGCCTGCTATAATAATAATATTTGAATTTTCTCTGTTTCCATAACACTATCACCATGACACTTTCAAAGATGTGACAGTGTTTTGGAGTTAAGCAAAAAAGTTCTCTTAGCTCAATAAATTGCTACTTACGACTGTTAATTAAAACAACTCTGTGTATTCACATCCTTCATATCAGATAATGTCTTAGGAGTTTAGCAGCTGAGGTACCTCCCAGCAGCACATGAAGTTATGCTATACCACTTCCTTCATTTTCATTCTTTGCTTTAAGGAAATATTCCTAAAAAAAATGGAACTGACACACAGGCCATTAAAATTCCTCATAAGCTGGAATAATAATATACCTACACACACACAAAATAACAAATGTTTTCAGTTCTGCCTTTTTGTGGTTCCTGTAATAAAGAAATCCTCAGATTGTTTCTCTCTTTTCTCAACCTTTCCTAGCATCTGTAACTGTAGTAAATGTAGTTTTATTTTTATAAACAGAAAAAACAAATGTAATAAGGCAACAGACCTATTTTTCACTAATGCATTAATCAGAAGATTAACACTGAAGATGCACTCAACAAATATTTGATAAGACATGAAAGCAGCTATAAATATAATATTATTTATCATGAAGTTCATGGCTGTTGAAGTTTATACAGAAATAATTTCAATTTGTAGAACTTTGACTATTAAAACAGACAATGAAGATTTTCACGTTTCAATTATAGTTTGCCTTATAGATCTATTTAATTTTGAATAAACACTTATGCATCACAGGACTTAATTAAGCTCCTATTCTAGAAGGCTATTTTTGACATTAAGCTAAACACAGATGAGATGACATTACTCTGGCCAAAAAGTGGTATCTCTCAACTCTGTTCTTCCATAAAGGCAAATGGGAATTAGATGAAAATTAGTCTTTTGAGATGTGTACTTTCTGAAGGCTAATTTAACTTCACTTGGCCTTTGAGAATTACATACATATAAAAAAAAATCTGTAATATTAAAAAATGAGTACTGTTTTCTTCAAATAGAGAAATCATAATTTTATATACAAATAACTGCCCCAACGCTAACTACTTTCATTAGAGGGAGGCAACCAAACGATGCAAGGAATCCAAACTAAGACAAGAGAAATCCTTAATATTGAGTTAGAGGGGAGCGATTCAGCCAGCCCCCTCACTTCATGCAATCCGGTAGGATGCAGAATATAAATCCCACGCTCCCCCAAACTCAGCTTTTAGCAGAAGTGTTTTCCTCTGTGGCCTCTGTGGTGTCCTCTTTGGCAGGGGCTGACTGCCCTCTTGGCTGGCAATGACGCTCGCTCAGCACCTCTGCATCAACACCCTACTGGGAAGCCTCTCTGCTTGTGCTGCACTCCAGCACAACAACCGCTTCAAGAATCACTTGCAAAATAACTCCTGGATATAAGGGAATATTTCTTTAGCTGTTTCTTTATGTCTTTTAAACATTCCCCTATATACAAATTTTGAGACCAGTAACCGAACTTTTGCACTGATCCCATTGCTATTTACTGTTTAGTAATTTCCAAGACCCTAACGTTTTTTTCACTGCTGCTAATCACCCAGTTGGCATTTTCAGACTCGCTGCAACGACATCCAGATTGCTCTTGATTAGTAGTCTCTATTTCAGAGTGTGGCTTGTGCGCCTATATGCAAACACACGCTGGGCTATTTACTCAGCTGAGGCCAGGGCATGCTGCAGGCAGCTCCAGCTCAGTTCCCTGAACCTGTAAGGCTCTTCTGCAGCGTTCTGGTGGCAGCTTTGAAGTCTGGTACTTTGAATAATTTTCCATTGCAGGTTCTCACTAATCTTAGAACAAACACCTTTGCCAGATTATGTTTTTCTGGCAGATTCAATATTCATAGTACACTTAGTCTAAGATAATGAATTGATAAAAAAGCATAGGAAATGAATAAATACCTGTAGAAAATCTAAAAAGGCGATACAGACCTCCATGGTTTCCAACAGCACAAAAAATGGGCCTTAAAAAACCCCGAGGCTGTATCAATTTTGAAGCTTAATTTCTTCCCAAGGATATTTATAGACTAATTTACAAATTATCTTCAAAAACGTTCTCATAAATTTTTTAGAGAGACCCAAATAAATATCTGAAAATGTAATTTGCTCCATGGAACATTGTTCTTGGTCCTACTTCAGTATTTTTCCTTTAGTTAGACATAGCAAATATTTAAAGAAACATTAGAAATATTCTGGACCAGCTGTTCTACTGATACAAAAACATGCAGCTTCCCTGATATAAACAGAGCCACAATAATTTATATGAGATGTAGAAAATTCTCTTTCTAAATTCAGTTGCTGCCAGACTGTTTTGAATAAAGAACTCTGTAAAATGTTAGATTATCCCAGACATGTTTAATATCAGTATCTCAGTTATGAGTATCTTGGAATATTTACTTAAAATATTCCAAGAAGACATCCCTAGGAAATATTTTGGAATAAATACATAATAAAGCCATAAATCCTGATGATCTACCACACAGGATTTTCTCAGAGGAAAGAGATGCAAGCAGTGCTTTTTGCTATTGGCAAGGTAGATGCAGTAAAACAACTGCTAAGGAAGCATTTCATAAATTTGGTAATGGAGCCTTCACAAACACGTGCTTTAATTAAGGCCCTAACAATGAGCAAGTAACTTTGCATTTCCCATCGCTTTACCATTTCAGTCGGAGCAAACTTGTGACACCGGCCAAAGCGGAGCCCCTGGTAGGCCCTGGTCCAGGCCTGCCTGCCTTCACCTCAGCGCAGGATGCGGCACAGCTGCTTGCAGCTAAGGATGAGAGGCTCCACGTGAGCAACGTTGCTTTTCCATCCCTTGCACAGCTGGGGAGGCAGATTGCCAAGCAGAGCTCATACAGCCCCACCAGCGACTCCAAAAGAGCCCGTGCCCATAGAGCTCAGCAGCTGCTGAAGATGACTAGTAGGCCGCATCATTCCGCAGGGAGACGCACTTCACCTCCTAGTGTCCTCATGTCGTCTCATCTACTCCCGTCCCATGGTCTTCTCTCCTTGCAAAGCCTTGCCCCGCTAAGAAATGGTATCTTTCTCTGACTACTGGGTAGGAATAAATAACATGAGATGGGAAAGACCTAGGAACACTTCTAGGATCAGATCTGCCAAGAGTAGACAAAGAAAGGTGGAGGAGAAAGCAGAACTTCTGGATTGCCATATGAACATATTAACAGCATCAAACTGGTGGCAAAAGGAGTCACATGGTGACGTGAAACCATGAATGCAGCTTGTAAACTGAGAAGAAAATCCTCTTGCTCCTCCTGTTGTCATCTGGTTGCTTGTCTGGTTTTCCTAGAGGGATCTAGTCTGATTAGAGGGTTCAGGGCAGAGCAAGAAGGACAAACACTTTAGAAGCAAGGAAGACTGCGGGAATGGAGCTTGTCCAGTGTGCAGAAGAGAGGGCTAACGGATGCTTGGACAACTGGCTCTGTATATACAAAGGTTAACTGCAATGAGAAGGAAACTTCTCCATGGCAGCGGAGATCACGGAACAGCAGACATGCACTACTTCGTGGGGAGAGCTCCCTTGGACTTTCAAGCAGGATGGACGGTTAAAAACTGATTAGTCTGCCTAAAAGAGGAGCCTGCAAAATCTACTTCTAATTACTATCCCAGAGAAACAAGTGCCACAATATAGACAGCGATGGTCCACCCTGCTCTGGGTAGAACAGTGGCCTAAATGATCTGGTAATTTTAGCATGATGTTTCACTGTAATAAATATTGGCATGTCTATTTTTAAAGATTTGAATAAGCTATAATGGAAAAACATGCCTGAAATTATTTGGAAGCAAACTTTCAACCGCATACTTATACTGAGACACCACTGGTTACACAAAAGCAAGGTTTATTTCTAAAGTACCACAGAACAGAAATTTTAGAAAATAATATCCAACTATATATATCATGGCCCTGATTTCTACATAATGTTCTAGTAGCTAAACAGAACAGATTATCAGCGATCATTAGACATTTACTTTAGAGCAGCATTCTTCCCGTATTTCCTTTAAAATTTTCTGTGATTGGAAATGGTTAGAAGATAATGCTTTTATGTAAATCTGGAATTAAAAAAAAACTCATAAAAAGTTTTAAAAAATACTTCACATCTTTTTGTGTATCAATACCAAAAAGAATATTTTGCAATATACATTTTACAGTAAAGTAAGACAGAATGGTGTAAGAAATCTTGCAAACATCAAAAGCATTACAAATTAAGAAATAAAATCCCTTTATCTACCACTATAGCCAATGAATTGCAGTTTATGAGGAAGTGAGTTTAATACCTGAACACCAGAAAATCAGTTATTGTAAAATCAGTTATTGTAAATTCAGTTAGCTTCATTTAACATAATCTCTTGATATCCCCACTGTTCCAAGCAATGCAGAAACATGTATTTCAAGAGTTTCTTTCATGCCAAATGGAAACATGTAGCAGTTGTTTTCTCTCTGCTTGCCTGTCACAGGTTAGGGTAAGTTAGGGTAAGGTAAAGGATTTACCTTTCAAGAAATATAATTTATTGCAATATACCAATATTGTCCTTAGGATGGTTTCAGGAGCAGAAAAAGAAATGTCCTATAAAACGTCCAAAGATGCAAGCCTCTTTGCCAGTGATTTTATTTGAAAGTAGCACCATCTACAGGTCTAAATGATGCTTTCAAACTTTAGAAAAAGCTGTAGAGAGGGATCCAGCCAGAATGATGCAAAATGCTACTGTGAGCAACAGGTAGTTTTTCAGTCCCTGGATAACCAAAGGGAGAGAAAAAGAAAAAGATTATGTTGCTATAACAGATACCACTTCACAAAGAGGTAAAATGTAGAACACTCATGTCACAACTATGTTAAAAAATACAGAAGGGATGAAAGACGAGAGTTAAAGATTTGGAAAAGGCACATGATGGTTTTCTAGTGGACACAATATTCATCTGCAGTGGTAGAGATACAGCTTCTACTCCCTGCTCCAGGGATGTCTTACATTTCACAGCATCACTAAAAATATGAGGTAAGATAAGCTACAGTGGCACATTAGGAGTCTAGGAATCCTGCACAGAGAAACCAAGGGAGCCTTGGACTGCACTCCTAGTGTTTGATGCTGAAACTCCATGAGAAAAATAATTTGAACCATGTATATTAACACGCAGGAGATTAGCCTGTTCTGCATCATCACTTATGGATCTTTTGGGAACCTCTGCATTACGCAGTAACCAGCAGGGCTAATTATCCTCTGCACTTTTTTTTGGTCCTTTGGTGACTTTGATTCAAAATGTGTAATCCACTGGGCTGTGTGATTCTTGCAACAGCTTGACTCTTCTTGAGGGTATCAACTCTTCCAACAACTCTTTTTGAGGGTAGCTCATTCCGCTACCCTCACTGAGAGAAGGAACTCAAACATACTGATTTTGGACTATCCTCTGCATCCTGCCTCCTCTGCCTTTCCTGACTGTCTCCACTGCCTCCCACTGCTGCACATACACGTTGGGAATTCAGGCCTTCGTTTCTGCAAAACTTTATCAAACAAGATTCTTTGTCCTTTTGGAAAGCTTAGGATTGCATGGTATGTCTTTTCGCTTCACTATCTAACACATATAAGGAGGAGATATGTCAGAGAATTAACTCTGCACCAGGTCATGATGTTCTTAGAGGGAGATTCAAGCAGAAGGAAGCGAACAGTGAGGTATCAGTGCATTACCTTAATTTCTTTGAATACAAGGACTCCCCACATTGCAGCAACAAGGCCAGGACCCTAAAAAATAAGATTCACTTGTGCATCACAGTATTTCCTTAAATTCTTCCATCTTCTCATTATGTTTTTCAGGTTTCATGAATTTTGTCTGAATGGCAAATTTAGACCTTTCTATTCTGTATAATTACAGGGCTCATGGCAAAAGTATGAAAATCACCAAAATCTTTATGGAAAAAAAAAATCTTCCGGGAGGATTAAAGAAGTGCAAGATGTTTTCAGAGAAGGCACAATTTCCTTCTAAATTAAACTCCAGTGGCTGTTATACACTCTTTCAGTAGTCTCCAAGCGACAAGCCTCACCTTAGTCCAAACTACAGACTTTCATCTGTTATTACATTTCAAAAGACTATTCAGGTGTCTTGGCAGCTACCATGACTGCCTAATATTTTATTATCATGACTAACCAGTTGGACAAAGTTTGCATTTATCACTCAGCGTGAAATCAAAAGACTGGAACATGAAACTATTTCCTAGATACCAGGCATCTGGACAAAATGCAAAGCCAGACAGAAAGGTCACAAAAACTACTGTTTATCAATGATGCTGTTTTAGAGATTTCCTAGCAGCAACTGAGTGATATACAGTGATAATTTCCAGGCATTCCTGGAAATACTTTCCCCTGTGAAAGTAGTGGTCTGAATTCCAGTGACTGATGGGAAAATATTACCACATTATGACACAAAAATTGGATGTTGGTGCTTCCCACTAAAATGGCTCTGGAGCTGCTCTCAGAAGTACATGCCAGGTGTCTGAATAGTAACCTTGCCCTCTCCATTGACAATACAGCTGATGGGACACAGACGGAGGTAGCAGGAGACAATGTCTTGTGTTGAAGGTGTTTGTGGGCTACTGTTTCTTAGTGGAATTGCCAATCTTTATTTACAAGGTAGCGTGGGTTTTACTTCACTTTCTCCATCATATATACTGCTAGAAGAACTTAAGGTCCCTTTTAAAAGTAAAGGAAAATGTTAAAGGAAGTGATGAATAGCTGTGTGAAATTCTCTGGATGAAGTAGAGCAGCAGTTCCCAAACTGTCGTCCAAATAGGCAGTTTCTCACCACCACTGTCCTTACACTTTTCATTTTGTGTTTTCATAACCTTTCCCTGTAGGCATACTAACAACCAAAATTACTTAATCTGCTTTCCTTTAGTTCTTCAATTTCTAGTTAGAATGATCCTGAGCCTTTTTTTACTGAGTTTATTCTGATTCACTGTATCTTGAGACAAAGCTTAATGCCTGTTAATGCTGTTTCATTAGTTTGTAGACAAAATATGTCTGTTCAGCAGAACTTTGTTTTTGACACTTAAGAGCTTTCATTTGCCAAAAGTTATCCAAAGCCAAAGCATCATCTATTAGACTGGCAAGCTACAGTACTAACAGTAAACTGCTAGTGACAATTTACACAGCTTCTGTAAACGTACTGTGCTTTACAGGTATAACATCAGGAAAATTTATTATTCTTTCATTTGAACAAGGTCACTATTTTCGGCAATATACAACTTTTTTAATAGATTCAAGAACTGTGGTAACAAAAATATATGATTCAATTTAGCAAAATGAGTCTTAAAGGATGAAATTCACAAAGGGAGAAGGGCAGAGCAAAGTGTATCTGCTGAAATGAAAATACTTACCTAGCTGGTCAGAGAATGTATACAATCTTTTCATCATCTGAACTCATTGACTATTTAATACTGTTACAGAGCTTGGCTTTTTATTTTAACCTAAGCATCTATGCTTTCAGCTCCTGTGTTTTTACACTTAACATGGACCAAGATGGTGCTTGTCAATCATATACATTGCTATAAAAACAAAGGCTAAGACAGACAAGCTAAATAAGAGGAAATGAATATTACGGAACAGCAAGTTCCAATTTTCAACTTTATCCCACAAACTGAAAAAGAAATTCTTCAGTTCTAATGACAGATTTTCATATACTTGCTGTGGTATTTTATATTTTATAAGTATATTTCATATACTTACTGCGGTAATTATTGGAAAGCTGACTACAGCACTGAGGTAGTGATTGGCCATGAACCAGCAGCAATTGGCTACTGCCCAAAGCACACCAGAAACAAACCCTAAAACAATAGATCCCAGTCAAAAACATGTACAACAAGGTATAGAAAGCAATTTGTGGAACACTTAAATTTACAGTCTAATACAGGAACTGAATATTTTAGTATGTTAACTACTTTGACAGTCTGTCTCTGACAATCTAAATCAAAACTTGAGGGATACAATCAGCTACTCTAGTTGAAGTAGCCAATTAATTAAAGTTCAGGGTTTTCTGGGCAATGTGTCCCCCACTCTGGCAAAGCGTCAGTTTCAGAAGATCCACTGTATGCACTGCCACATTTCAGATTAGAACAAAATTTATCTTTGTTTCCTAACCTTAATTAATTAACCCCAATAAGAGTGCTCTTTCAAAACAGACAAAAAGTCAAATGAATAGACTTCCAAGGTTAAGTACAAATTTTGAACTAACCATGGCAAAATGGTCAGAAGTAGTAATTGAAATTAATTGCTAATTTAACAAACCGTCATACCTGGCAGTATGGCCTGGGGATAAACGCGAGGTTTATTTTTTCTGACTGCACAGTAGGTCAAGAAGTATACGGTACTTGTAAGAAAAATGCCACTGAAGTGTGCAAAAACATAATCTAAATCTGAAAGAGAAATTACAAAACTAATAAGCCTAACTAACCACTTGTTATTAATTGTAACTAAATTTATTTCACTGATAATATTTCTGTTGACAAAAATACTGTTAATGCTAGTAACTCAAAGTTTAACTGTGGTTGTGAGGAACAGAGCAGTCAGTCTGACTGTGCACAGATCTGCCCATGATACCTACGATATTAGATCTGGACTGCCAAATTGACCCTAGCACTTACTGCAAGCTTTTATGCGTGTCTCAGATTTTTTTTTTTGAAGTTTGTTAATGAAGCTACAATCCTCATTTGAGATTATAAAACTCTGTTGCCCCCTTCTGACTACCTACAGCTACATTCTATACAAAGCCCTGTTTATTTTTCTTTGTGCTGTACATTTAAAGGCAAGACTACTGTACATATGACACACGCCCCAAAAGACACCGTTTTGTCATTTTTTCTCTTGAAGAACCTATTACAGTTTTGATCACTATTAACATTAGCAATAATAAAGCCTTTACAGAACGTATTTTGATATGTGCTAAAGATATAATATTTTCAACACGGTAAAGCAGCAGATGTAGCATAATTGCTACTGCAATGACAATGGACATTTTGCCTTGTATTTCTTCAGATATCTAAGTTGCTGTGTTTAAACGACAAATTGCATATGATATAACAAATATTTTTATGGCTACGCAGTGCTCTCTGTACCATGCTGCTCTTAAGGAGCTGTAGGCACTAACAGATTGATTTACAGTAAACCATAAGGAAAATGCTTCTGGAGAATTGTTTGAACAGCAGTGCTTGTAACAATACTGTTAAAGCTTACAAGCTCCATTAAAAGGTTTCCATTTCCAAACTGTAAGGTTTTAATTATTCAACTTGTTATATATTTCTTTCAATCATGTTCAGCCACCTCCTATTCCTTTTTTGGTATGCTAATTTGGGCCCTGACATAGCTTGTGCCTTTGTTTATCACATGTTCAAGTCACATGAACTTGTATTTTGAGAGTACTTGCTTTGTTTCCTAATTCATTACCACTGCATTTAATACTGTGAGTTAAGATTGGCATTTTCTGTTCTGTTTTCCATTGGCTTTCTAATGATGCAATTCACCTCTGGGAAAATGAGTGCTGTTATTATTATCACTACAACCAAGACAGTGCAGAACTGATTAGTTTTTTGTCACCACACATTTCTGAGTTAATATTAAGTATTTCATTCTGTGCCTTTATGAAAGCAAAGACACAATGCAGTGATGAAGCAAAATAAAAATCATCTATTAGCATTTACCAAATTGACTTGCTCCTGTATTTATAGTGCCATTTCTTCTTCCGTGATCATTGATGTAAAGTACAGGTACAAAACTGGAACCATAGAGTATTCCAGAAATGACAGCCAGGCTGCAACCTCTTTAAAAAGGATAAAAAAATCAGATAGAAAAGCCTAGTGTTAATTAGTGACACAGAAAATGCACTTAACATAAATCCAGTACTATGGTTTATGACTGTAAACTTTATGAAAGTTTCAAGCAATGCCGTAAAAATAATACATTTTAGCAGACTTTTACTTTGTAGAGTAAAAATGGTTCAAAACAGTAGCTTAGTTATTAGTCCTAAATTATTAGTCCTAAGTTATTAGCGTAGTCCTAAACTATCTGGCCAAGAAATACAGACAATTCTTGTTCCAAGAGCCTGCAGTCTGTGTTAGTGACAAGAAAAAACAACTAACTAGGATTCCTTAACAGCCAAGCAAGTAGAAGTCCAATGAAAATATATTTAAAACACTCATCATTACATATTATAGCTTAGTGCCTCTCACCTTCAATTTCACTGTTGTAGTCTTTATTTGCCTCATGACCATTCCCACGATCACTGCCTCCTTGCTCCTCTTTTCCCTCTTCAGAAAACCATGTCCTTGGCTGTCTCTGTGCTCCATCCTGGCCCCAACTGTTTCCACCTGGTACCTGGATAATTTTTGCTCCTTTACCATATTCACACCTAACTCAGCTGCATACATATCTGTGCATTATTCTGCACACATGTGGGACTTGTATCTGGAAGTGTGTTGCCAGCTTGGGCTCCTTTTACATTTGAAAGCTAATTAATCAGGTGATACAAACCAGCTCTGTAATTATGCACTTACTGTTTAATTTTACTCTGTAGATACTGTTCTTATATGATAGTAATTAATACTCTGACTTTATCAGTAAGATAAAGCAAACTGAACAGTGAGAATTACCTAATTAGTCAAATAGCTATGCATACACACATATGCAAACTGTACCAGTATTTTAGAAACTGATATTTATTTGTTCATAACTTTTTTGTAGATTCAGTACAGGACACAAATTCTTTTCTTGTTCTGTGGACAATCACCTTTTTGGCTACTTGGCCTACAGCAATAAAAGAACTGTTAATAACTTACATGACTCTCTTTCTTGTTGGAGACAGTCTGTTCACCCACGAGTCATCAGAATTATTTTCAGAAACATTAATAGACTGCAGAAAAACATAAGCTTTTATTCAAATCTTTAAAAAAAAAAGTCAGAAACATATTCAATTTAACAGTTTTCACTAAGAAAATTAAAAGTGCAAGGAGAAATGAAATAAATTTACAAGGCTGCCCTGAGCAACAACAAAAATAGAAATATGTTTGGAAATGAAACAAACTATAGTAAAAGGATCTACCTGCCTAAAGTTTAGTGTCTGTCTACGGACTTTGGGTTTGCTACAAAATAAAGCATCCATGAACATGTCTTTTATCTGAATATGGGTCTGAATTTCAAAACCTGTCCTTCCTTAAATTTGATAAAAAATTTCACCTATAGATTTCACTTGTAATGTGTGCTGACCTTTTGCTGTGCCATCACCTGCTATCAGAGTATTGGGACTATTTGCAAAAGGGAAGTTACATCCCTGACCACAAAACAAAGAGTTGGAATATCCCTGTGTCCGATTCTTCTTCTTTTGTGTTTTGCTGTGGAACCTGTAAGGACCATTGAGCATCACCATACACTCTGAGGGATGCTGTATTCACCAATTTTGGTAACTGACCGACATTAGTAAGAGCAGGGATAGGGAATGGCGATGGGAATGGACTGTTCTCCAGCTTTTGTTGCCTGCTTTGGGCTCCCAAAGGAGTGATAGCCAGTCTGGCACTAGCCCCTCATCTCTAGCTGGTGCCACATCCAATGATGAGAACCAGAGAAATTTAACAAGCACTTTGACAATCTTGACTCTGTAAGGTGGCAAAAAATCTGGTGGATAAGAGTTATGAACCCTGCTGCCTTTCATCTAAGCATTATCTTTCTTTATAGTTCAGTTCTAGTTCCAAAAAGAGTACAGGAAAAGACGGAGTATTTATATAATCTATGTCAAAATGAAAAAGGACTACTAAGCCACCCAAAGCTGACAGTAAAGAAAGAAAACAGGACAAAGCTTTTTGTATTTGTTAACACTTGACTAGATTTACAAGATCCACAAAACAAATAAAAATCAGAAGTATTTATGCAGCTTTATGTAGTTTAGCACAAATCCTAACAAATCTGGTTAACATTAAGGGTTTTTTTTGTTTGTTTTTAAAGTGCTACCTATTTTCACTGCTGTAAAATAAAACTCTAGAGTACTTACACTTTCTCTCAGTAATGGGGCTCTTTCTAATGAAACCGAAGAACTCTGCACTTCAGTTTTTACAAAAAAAAATATGATAGCACTGTGAAGAGAAACAAATGCCAAAAAACACCACAGGTCAGCTCATAAGGACATAATACTCAGCTTCCAGAAACAAAAGCTATTTGAAAGCATATTACTTATTTCATTTTCATTACTATCCCAGCATCTCTTCAATACATCTTTAAAATGCAGCTGTTTTACAAAATCTTTAAACACACACGCACACAAAGTAAGTAACTGCAGGAGTCTTTGCATCACTTCATAGTTCTCTCTTCTATATAATGAGATTGAAATGTCTCTTTTTAATGATGTGCAGCTAGTCACATGCTAACAACGCTCGCTTTAAGTCAGCAGTGCCCTTGTGCCAGGCCAGATACATACAGAAACATTCGCATGGAAATTCTACATGGAACTTCAAACCTGCATAGAACTGGACTGATGCTCACAAGGAAAGTTAGTTTGTGACTTGGGTTATATGGAAGTCAGGCCTCATGCATATGTACAAAGAGAAAGTGCACTGCTCAGTGCTCCTCCAGTGCAATGAGTGAATAAGGTGGAATAAGGAAGGGAAATGCTACTACTTATATCCTCAGCTTGGTGAAATCATGTAACTCCCTGAAATCAGAACTGGCAGGGTTTTTTTTTTTTTGACATTGTTTGTTTTGATTCTTTTTAATGCAAGATATTTTATGATTGGGAAGCCGATTTACAGCTTCTCAAAGCTGTAAATACTGTCTCCATCAACAGTGATTCATCTCCTGCTGAAATGGAGAGACATAGAAAGATGTCAACCCCTCCACAAGGACTAAGCAAATGCACAGGTCCCACACAGAAGGCTCAGATGAAACACACACTGTGAGCTCTACAGGCGACACACACAGGTTTTGTGCAGTCTGCCAGGAAAATATTTCTGGTCAGGATCTTTTTCCTTGTTGACTACTTTTCCATGATATCTCAGAAGGAGGCAGGAAGCAGGTGGTGCACTGAATAAATCCATCAGGCAGGGATAGCAGCACTGCTACTATTTTGTGAATGCCTCACACAAGCATGAACTACACGGAAGGGTACAAAGGCTATGTGCTCTCAGGAAAGAGGATGAGTAGAAGCAAAATTCAACGGGCTCCACTGTCTATGTGACCATAACATCTCCTTTTCTCTGCAGGCACTATGTGTGTGGACCATTTGCCATGCTTATGCTAAGACTACTGTCCCCGGGATTTTGAGCTATACATCTTCTCCTAGAAAGACCTTACCAGCGACCCAACTGGAAAACATGGATCCTGCTACATAACAAAGTCTCTCTCTCTCCTCAGGGTTCACCTCAAAATATGCACTCATGGAAATAATAAGAATGTAAGCAGAGATGCCTCTGAAGTTCACAGAGAAAACCCCTGCTTGGGAGTTCTTGAAAGCATAGCTGAGCAGCTACAGGACAGGAAACTATAATGGGCAAGAGATAATGCAAAGTCTCAGGCTTCTGATGCCCCTAAAGAGATCTAAGAAGGGGTCCTATTCTACATTAGGAGGAGGGATTCATACCACTAACTGAAGTGAGGTAGGAAATTTCACAGAGATTTTCTCCCCAGGATTTTTCTGAACATTTTTACTGGTAATTATTTTCCTCTTTCACAAGATTGAGGTAAAGTGAATTACATGAAACATCTGGTCAATAAGAAAGTAAATGTACCTCTGCTTCACCTTGGACATGCCTACCACCATAAATATATATTTCCATGTTCATGAATACCCATTTCAGGACTCTATTGGAAATAAGATTTGCCTCTATTCTGAAATATAGAGCTGACCAGCTATATATGGACAACTCATGATTTAGGTGGTAAATGAACTTGCAAAATTACCTTATTTGCCCTCTTGTTGTCAATAGACTTTTTTATGCAATAGATGACATTTTGTGTTATAGGAATGAATTATAACAGTATTTTTTTTTTACCTCAACAACGAAAGTCCAGCTCCAATATAATTTAAAATGGGTCTTGATACTTCTTCTGGGTCAATTCCAAACCAACCAAACCTGAAATATTTAACTAGTTTCACTTCATTACACTGACCACATACATGCACATAAATTATAACTAAGTCCAGGAATTCTTCACTCATACAATTGATTCTACTCAGGCCCAGATTCGGAGTATTTCACTAGTGCTTTAGCTGTCTTGCAAAAAGATACGTTTTCTTAAAAACAATCTCTAAACTAATTAAAATTAACTTTTTTTTTAAATTTGTGCAGTTAAATTATTTTATCAGCCTGTATTCTAGAAGAAAAAAATACAATGTACTAGTTTCCCATTAGCAAATAACATATTTATTCAACAATTTATGTTCATGAATATGAATGCGCATTTTTTTTCCTATCGAGAAAAAGAAGAAACACAAAAACACAGAATAAAATAATAAGGCTAAATATTTTTCCTTAGGGTTAAAAGGATCTTTTGTGTATGACAAATGCTGTTTACTAGTCATAATATTTTCGCTTTAGTCACTAATGAAGAAACAGCAACATTAAGAACATGAGTTAAGACGTAAATGTGCTCACCTTGAACTTGCCCAGCCTGTTAACAAATTAAAGGAAGCCCATATCAAAAGACCAAGAGCCAAGCCAATAGTTTTAACAATAGGGACAACGGTAACATTGCCTGAAACACAAAATCCACATAATTAAGACCAGTCTATTAAAAGACAGAATAATACATTAGACACAGACTTAATATCATCTTTTAAGATATTTTTGGTGTGAATTTTTGCTACCTACAAAAATCTGAAAGCACTAACTAGGGCCACCCTGCACTGGCAACATCATTACTCACAACACTTGCTATAAGGGTAAAGATCTATTAATGCTGAGACTAAGAACGAAGCATACCTTACATACAGAAAAGCTTTCATCACTCTTTATTTTCTTAATGAAGAATTAGGGTTACTTTGTGTTTCAAGGAGTAAAATCTTTTTCTCCTTACCTGTAGCCCACACAAAACCCCCAAGCATAGCTAGGGGCCAAAATCGGGGGCAGTTCTGGATGAGATTGACCACCAAAGAAACCATCCATATAGACGCACATAGAATCCACTGGAAAAACATTCCTATGGAAAAATTAAACGTGCACAGATGGTTAAAAACAGAAAACTAGCATAATATCTCACATGTGAATCTCTTACACCTTAACCTATTACTTTTTAGGTGAAATAGTACAAAAAAATTAAATGTGGGCATCTCCTTTGCCCATTTCAGGGAATTACATAAATGTGTTACAACACATTTAAGGATATTTTCTAGGGTGGAATATTAAAAATTATACTTTTTCTTACTATGAATTTTCTGCACATAATCACAACAGACACTTTGCTGGGCAACACTGCACAATCCCCAATTCTGAGATTCAGACAGGTTTCTGACAGAAAGAGTATTAAGTTACTGCAAACATCTCCCAGCCCAAGAGCACCCAGCACAGCTTCTGAACAGGACAAAACCTCCTTGCTATTTTAATTTCCACTATCTGGCACATAGGCTTTCTCACTAACTAAATAAATTGGAGATATCTTGGTACATCTCTTCTACCTTTGCAAATCCTCTAAGAGTCAACAGTTAACTTTGTAACTTTATGCCAGCTGAGCTAAGACTTGTTAGCATTGTTACTTCCAGCCAGTTTTGCAGTAATTGTTACAATAACACAATGCAAGATTTGTTAATCTAGGGATCTGGTAACTGATTATGTCTCTCATAAATGTGAAACTGAAACAGGAAGCCAGCACAGCAAAGTGATAAAATTCTAAAGAGGAAATGGAAACAATTGTTTTCTCTCACTGAGTCAACAGATATAACTATGAAAACTTCAATATCTGATTGCTTTTGTGTTATGTCTACAAAAGAAGGGCAAAACTCCAATGTCCAACACTTTGTGCAGTGTAAATAATTATATATAACTCAGTATATAGTTTAGCATCACCATAGAGGAAGAAGGACATTCCACTTTTCATTGTGAAATGCTTATGAAATGCATATCATGACTGTTAAAAGCCCACAAAAACTTTTAAGAAGCCCATCTTAAAGTTTTGCCACATTGTTAAGAATATATTACTGCTTTATACTCTAACAGTAAAGAAAGACATGCTCCATGGATCAGGACTGCGACAGTATTTATAACTCTACTTACAGAAATTTCTTACCAGTAAAAAATATAAAGTAAATAAAAGTATAAACACTCTGTTTACCATCACCGGTATCAAATTTCTTAACAGGCACGAAGTTTGTCCCAAATAAAAGGACAGCTACTGCAGAAGACGTAAAGCCAACAGCTAGATCTGTTCCATTACTGCTGTTAAAGGTGTTAGAAGCTTTCCAGACATTCATTTCTGTTCCGAAGCTGTCTCTTTTTGTTGTTTTACTGTGGGTGTTGATAAACTCTGTAATAAAAAAGTGCAATTAAAGATGCGGGCCACAACAATACTCATACAGTTTGGAAACAGATAACTTAATGAAGACTGCATTTACTGAATACTGAAGACTCCCAGTAGCACAGAAAAGTGGCAAAGTAAACTGCAGGATTGCATGAACAGCTGCCATAAAACTTGAATGAAATGTAACTTGAGAAACACTCTCACACACACAAATTCGCTTTTGTATATCATAAGCAACTCAAAACTTGCAGCATGCAACTTGAAAACATGCAGCAACATAAATAGTGAGATGCACTCAAAGGGTATGAAGATTACAGTGTATGGGAAGCCCTGGAGATGCCCTATCGTCACATCCCTAACTTCTGAACCAGAGAGGCCACATTAAAGGGTGTAAAAAAGTAAGGATTAGGCAATCAGATAAAATCTTCTTTGATGGAAGAAGTTGCAGCAATGTGCAACCCCACTGCCTAGAAGTCCAGATCAGCTGCAGGGATTTCACAGAGGAACGATATGGGATCATGAGGTGCTCTAATTGATATAAAACATGAGTAAAGGGTCGTCTTTTTTTCATCGTGGGGAAGAGGAGAAGCTGCCTAAAGCTTCTTCCTTCCTAAAGACAGATGAATATTTTTTTCATCCCATAAAGACAGTATTTTCACTGGACATTAATCTGGAGGCTATGCGAACAGAAGTAGTGCCATGTATATATTTTTGATATTGATCATGATGTTGATAGATGTACTCTGAGAACACAATCATTGTAAACATTATCCTAATACCACACTTAAAAATTATGTTCAAGGGAACTGTTTGGAATCGTAACTTCAAATGCTTGAAGTGCCTAAGCTCCTCCAAGCAGCATTCACTATATCTAACACTCATCTGCAAAACCTGTCTTGCCTGGGACGCGCAGGCACCAAGCCACGCAAGCAGCAGCGTCGGGATTCCTTCAAGGGCTGACCTCACAGGCGGAGCAACACCGCAACGCCGCAGGCACGGGCTCGGACGGGTAAAGCCTGACGTCCGCTATCTTCATTCCATCAAACTTGTTGACTCGCTCAGTTAATACACTGGATTCCACCCGTGGCACGTAAGGCAGTGGAGCTGGCTTTGGCACAGGAAGGACTTCACAGAAGTAGAGCTGGTTGCACTGCAGATCTGTGAACGCAGGACTCGGCTATTTAGCCTTTAATTAAATCATTATTTGGGTAAAATATTAGGAACTTTTGAGAGTAAAAGTAGTTTTTCAGCCTTTTTTGATCTTGTTAGTGTATAGAGAAATAATATTTTAAAATATCCTTGTATCTACTATAAGGAAATTGTGCTGCCGGGCAGGATAGTTTTCTGTTTGCTTTTTACCCTTTAAACTCCCTACGTTGTGCACAACTGGAGAGCTGGAATCCAAAAATACAAAGAAAACCCAACTGCTAAACACCTGTGAAAGAATTCGCTTTATTTGGACTGATTAAAAGTCTCCATCTTTCCAATCTTTGGGGTACTTGGCCTTCAAAATTTGGTCTAATGTCAGGTCAAACTTTCAACTCTGTTTAAACACTTCAAAACTCAACTGGGCAGGGCCTTGGGCAACCTCATCTAACTTTGCCCAAACCCCTGCTTTGTGCGGGTGGTTGCCCTAGATGCCATCTCAGGTCTCCTGCAAGCCACATTACTCCATGATTACAGGACCAAAAGCAAGGGCTCATTAAAATCCCCCTTGGTGCTGACCTGTACGCGTCTCCTGTAATCTATTCGCAGTTAAGGCCGCCTATTTCCACTCTTACTTTAGCAGCTTCCTGCCGTTTATGTGCTGTCGGCAGGGCCTCTCGGCGGCCACGCTCCTCACGACACGCGGGTTTGCGGCGGCAGACGGGCCGCACGCAGCGCAGCGCCGCGGCCGCCGCCGCCCTCAGCCCCGCTCTCTCTCGCCATGGCGCCGCTGCCTCCGCGCCCTGCCTGCTCACGCCTCTGCTTACTCACGGGCCCGTCCCCGCCGCTCCGGCTTCCCGCTGGGGCTGCCTCGGCGGCCCGCCTCCCTCTCCGCCCCCGCCATGGCCGCCAGGGCGCCGCGCGTCCCCCTTCCGTCCTCCCCGCCCGCCCGCCCGCCCCGCCGCCATTACTGCCCCGGGGCAGCGCGCGCACTGTAATGGCGGCGCCGCGGGCGCGGAGGCGTCGTGGCGGCGGCCCCGGGTGCCAGGGCGCTGGAGGCCGCTGCCCGTGCCAAAGCAACCCCTTGGTGGGCGTGAAATAATGTGGAAATAGGCGCTCGTGGTGTGAAACAGCCCCCCTCCCCGGCCTAAAGGGGATCTGATGAGATATTTTTATTTCATTCCGTGTTTTAGCCGAGGTTCTTCTGCCTGTGCCTCGCACCAGCATCACACCTCACACCTCTCCTGCAGACCTGGCCATGCAAGGCCAGGAGGGAGAGGCGAGGTTTCCTGCTTGCCTCCTTGGCGCTGGCGGCAGCCGAGCTCTAAGATCTTTCGCAGTGCATCAAGAAGAGATTTTTTTTTTTTTTTTTGCAAATTTCCCTGTAAGGATTTGACCCAGACCAATGAAAGCCTAGACCATTAGTCAGCATGTTTAGTCACGAAGCAAACATTTCTGTCTACCCTTTTGGAGGACACTTTCCAGATGGCAGCTCAGATCCATCTCCTTGAAAACACAGCATGAGCCGTCAGAAATAATGTTTCATATCTGGAAAATCAAATCTATGTTATCCATGGCAATGATACACAGCTTTTCTCATGAGTTAAGTCCTCAGGCCCCCAGACTCTAAAGCTAAGACTGTGTCATCCATCACTCATTTTAACATAAATGTCTGTACACGTGATATTTAGAGAGATGAACTGCAGAGGTCTCTATGGAAACAGTTTAGCTGTAGTGCATCCAAGGGAAACAACCGACCTTCCTATTCTGGATAGAGACACACTGGCTGTTTTATTGTATTAATAATAATACTATATTGCCATGTTGTTACAAATGCTTTCCTCTGTATTCTGCATTTATTTCTGCAGATATGGTATTCATTAACCCAAAGGCCGTACTTAATCTAGATTACAGAAGGCAGAGGAATACCTAGGATAGCTGTTGTAGGAAAGGAGCATGAATAATGATTCAGATGAGATGGAAGAGGCTATATCGGTAGGATTAAAAAGAATGAAAGAGGTAAAAAGCTGCAAAAGAATTCAAATGGGAGGATCATTTATGTGTAAACTACATGAACTGTTTTTAAGAACCTTCTGGTGAATTAATGAATCTTGGGAACTTCCAAAAAAATGGGTTACTACTGTTCTTGCAGTTTCAGAAATTTGAAACTGGAGCAGAGAGTTTGAGTGACTGGAAGGTGCAGGCTTAGGCTGCCAGCACGTGAGTCAGAAGGCAGGAGACTGTGGGTCCTGGTCACTGGCTGAGCGTACTCGTTTCCTGCAGGATGCTGCTCGTGCTGCCCAAAGGTTAGCCACACTGTCAGAAGTTAAAACTAATAACAACAACAACAAAAAAAAACAGAAGAAAATAATCACAAATGTGTAATTGGGTTATTCATTTACGTTTTCAAAGGTACGTGCGGGAGTGAAAAGGACTAGAAAATACTTCTTAAATTCCTCTCTTCCCTCCATTGCTATTTTCCCGTAACACTTTTGATATTCCTGTGTGCCTAAATTTAGAAAGAGATAACACTGACCATGGAATATGGGTATATAAAGAAGTGACAGGAGAAGAAATTGACTTTAATGGATGCAGATGGCAATATCACAAAAATAGTGTAGAGCAAAAAATAGAGACATTGCAGGCTAAATATAGGTAGGCAAAGTACAATAACGGAGGCTGGAATTTGTTCAGATAAGTAGCATTGTTCAGTCTATTCTTTCAAAAAGATTGCTCTGGAATTTTTTATGACCACAAAGAAAGTGCCCTTTCAGCTCAGCAATGCCCTCCACAACAGCTTCAGCCTTGTAATGATTTAGAAGAGCGAGCACTGCCAACCTGAACAACAGACATTTTCTTTGTGTTCTCTGAAACACAAAGAAATGTTTGTTTTCCGGGCAAATCCATAGCCATTTCATCCGTGAATTATTCTGTGAAATACTAGTAAGGTTGTGAGCTGTATGTCACAAGAGCCAGAAAAGGACTGTTTCTTGATATGTCTGCTTTTAAATATCCAAATATGAAAGTCTGAGGCAAACATCTCCTAAATTATCAGGATATTACATATACAGGATATTCCTGTTTTGTTCAGTTCCAGCCACTTTCCATTCCAAAGACTTTAGAAGTACAACATTTAAAGCAGGAGTTATCCGTTACCAACATGCAAAATAAAGGGAATCACATTAATTGTTTAATCACATTAAAACAAACAAAAACAAAAAAACAAACCCAAGAAAACTCACCAGTCAACACTCTGCGTAAGCATATTTAAATTTCTAGAGTAAAAAAGAAATCAGGAGCAAAAAACGTTGCTCCAGGCGCTTTTGCACTCCCCTCCAAGTAATCTCTTAAAGAGCTACAGAGGAAGATTGTATAGCTTACAAAATTTAGAAATGTTATAGCAAAAGGAACGGTTAGTTGCCTAAATTGGCTGAGTTTCAGCACTGCTTGATTGTAATGATGAGGTAATGGTATCGCCTACACGGAAGAACTGCACATTGTAAAACAGCATAATAACTTATCTAACCCAAGTGACTCAGTGCCAATAGCAATATAAGGTAACAAAATAGATGTAATTCTAAGACATTCAAAAGAAGTACTGTGAAGTAAAAGCTTCTTGCTGGATTATTTTCTGTCAAAATCTCTGCAAGTCAACACAGAATCCAGGAGGTGTAACTGAAAGATCTAGCTACATGGCATTATTTATCCTTAAAGGTGTGGGCATATTTTAGGCATTTCAAAGATTTTTTGCATGCTTCTTGGTAAATATGCATGCAATTCTATTGTGAGGTTGCAGTACTTAATTACTCATCTTTTCTCTAGTTTGAGCCATGCAGTTTTGCTGATTCTTTGTACCCTGTGCTGTTACAGGAGGTAGTTCTCACTGTGAGTGATTTATAGTGCTCTGTTGGTCCGATGGGCTGGAAAGCTGATGCCTCTCACTTGTGATTGCTCCTCTTTCAGAGGGAGCCCCGAGAGTCTAAACTCATCACAAAATGTCCATCTCTAGCAACTCCTTTGGAGTGTAAAACAAAGCACCAAGAGCTTGTTTAGTAACTGTAGCCACATATCTGCTGATATTATTGATACACTTCAATTAAAATTTGTTTGAATTAATTGTTCTTATTTGGGAGACATCCCGGCAGTCAAATTTGAACTAGAAAAGAGGGAAGAGCTGTAGTGGTCAAGGAGTTTTCCCTGAGAAATCAGTTTGGAAAAAAAGCAGGCAATAATAAGGCTGCTTTAATGGTGGAGGGCAGGTTTCAAGGATTCTTAATGCTGCAGGACACGTTTTAGACAAAGAATGAAAAAAGATGACCAGTGGGAAAAAAATCCACCCATATGAGAAACTCAAATTGGATCCTTCTGAAAACATAAACCTTAGTCTGTATTTATCACTTTAGTGCTATATTTCCCTTGGTATTAATTATGGAAATGAGAGTTTCTCTGTTGGTTTGAATTACAGCAAACATGTACATTTTATTATTTCATGCTCGGAGGAGGCAAGGAGTCAGCAGTGACAGCCTCGCCACTGTCTCACTGCTTAATCCTGTGCAGGCCCTCAGCATCTCCCTGCCTCAACTTTTCCATCTGCACACTGACAATGTTATGCCTCCCTTTGGAAAGCACAAGTAGAAAACGCACTCTGTTGTTGCTTAGTAGCCTATTTCATAGGAGATCTTAAAAGCCACTGTCTGCTTTTTGTTTTTGACGCAAGAACATATGCTTCTCAAATGCTATAAAATTCCAAGGGCATTTCTTTTTCTTTTTTTTTTTTTTACTGTAGAAAATGGGAATTTCTTCAGTACATTTGCATGCAGTGCACTAGAGGGCCCTCAGGAGTTAGAAATGGATGGAATGTGCTTTTAGAAGGCACATACTTCAGAGGACTTTTCATTACAGAATTTAAAATAGAAGTTTCTTTTTTTTTTTCTTTTTATAACGTGTGGTTCATGTAAGTTTATTGCAGTTCGTATGCAAACAACCTCTCAGTACAGTTAGCCTCCTAACAGTATTCAGCTAGCAATGAAATAGCAAAAATGTGGACCATACTTCAAAATGCCATATGTGCTAGAATACTTGGGGAACGTCAGCTTTTACTAAGTTATTTGTGTTAACCTAAGGAATTCACCAGAACAAAGAATGAGACAAGCTGAATAGGTAAGAGATTTTTTTTTTCCTATAATAAGTATACAATCTGTACTTACTGTATTTTTGTTTCTTTGACAGGATGTATAAGTCACTACAATTTTATTTGAAAAACTACAGCCAGATCCTATTTTATGGCTTCACAAGTCTGTAAAGATTAACCATCTTTCACATTTAATTTGAGCTTATGAAGTGTATGAACTGTATTCATTTTAAACCAGGGACATCTGGCACTGCTAATACTTTTTTTTCTTTCTTTATTTTTCAGTATGTGAATATGTGCATATTAAACTGCTAAAGTTTCTGGTTAGTTAATAGTGTATAATTTACATCATTGATACATAACATGAGGTATAGTGACGGCTTTGCCTCATAAGAAAAAGGTGATGGTGATCTGGGCTTAACAAGCTTTTCTTCTAATGTTGGAATACAAGTGAGATTGCCAATTAAGTCTGCAGTTCGTGATGTTGGT
Source organism: Rhynchotus rufescens (assembly GCA_032273925.1). Lineage (NCBI taxonomy): Eukaryota > Metazoa > Chordata > Aves > Tinamiformes > Tinamidae > Rhynchotus > Rhynchotus rufescens. The sequence continues at coordinate 5,944 of JAVCKT010019625.1, read as the reverse complement.
ATTTAATTAATACAGTAATTAGAAAGTGAAAGATGTATGCTAGCATGTCTCTAGATGCATTCTGGCTGTCTCAGCTAAAACTTCTCTGTGTCTCTTAAATATTAGCTTCGCAGATGCTGTATTACTTATGTGAATAATGAAATGTTCCTACTGATTCTTTTCTTTTTGGCAGTTTCAAAGGGGAACTTCAGCTATTTTAGAGCACAAGTCAGTAAACTCTGCTTACGTAGTTGCCTCCATTCATTCTCTGAAGCCAATCACTTCCCCTGTGGCGGCTGATAAGAATTTAGCAGCTTGCTGAGGTGGAGTGTCAGTATCCTTAGTACTAAACACATTCCCAGGCACATCAGTAGCCTCTGTCCATCACCCATGCTGGAAGCTGCTGGGAAAAGGAGAAGTAGAAATCGGGGAAGGGAAATCATGCATCATCATCCTGGCTGGAACGTACTGAAGACTTTATGCTTTTTTCATCATGTGGATTCGCTGGAGAAATGACCTTCTTTGATCAGCCAGGGAAAACCAAAAACTGGTTAATTTGCCCCCCGTGCCCACCACGAGTGCTGAGGCTCTGGACCTGCAGGCGCCCGAGGACAAGGAGGAATCTGCTTGTGGGCACAGCTTGCGTGATCTACCTGGGCTTCCTCGTGAGCCAAGTGGGGCACGTTTTGCCCCAGCACAAAGGAGGACCCTCGAAGAGCAGCTCCAGAAGTCTCCAGGATGTAGCCCAAACTCCTTTTCTGGGCATCCCACTGGATGGCACCCTCTCACCACCCAACTTCCAGGAGCCCCAGCTGGGTGGCAATGGCACCTTGGTGCCACCCAATGTGGTTTACATCACCCTGCGGTCCAAGCGCAGCAAGCCTGCCAACATCAGGGGCACCGTGAGGCCAAAGCGCAGGAAGAAGCATGCCGTCCCTCTGGCCTACGGGCAGCACTTCCCAAAAGCTGCTTTCCCTGGCCGGGAGGAGACCTTCGGCCAGCAACCAGGGAGGGCTGCGCGTGCTGCGGGCACGGCGGGAGCAGCGCCCGCTCCCTCGCTGCCCC
>JAVCKT010019620.1:0-11238 GCA_032273925.1 Rhynchotus rufescens | reverse complement strand
ATAAATACGATAAAAAATTAAAATGAAATAAAATTTGAATCCGGATTGGTCTTTCTGCTTGGTGGCACAAGTCTCGCCGAGTGCCACCTCGGCCTGTCCCAAGCAGGAGCGGCTGTGTCCCTGCGGACACCCACTCCCAGCGCTCCCCTTCCTCCCCTGCTCAAGCAAAGGGAAGGTTCTTACGTTTTATTGCTCTTTGTACTAGAAAAAAATACAAAAAGAGTGTGCAGCTCTGCAGTTCTTACTTGGGTATGGAGCGAAGCAAGAGGCAGAGCCCCGTGTGCACCGTCATTCATGATGTGTGCAACTAGTGGTCAGAACAGGCATTTTAGAGCAAAGTTCTCACTAGCCACGAAACGTTTCAGGCAGATGAAAAACTGCGCTTTGCCGAGAGGCTCTGAGCAACGTCCCCACGTGTGTATTGGCAAGTGCAGTGAATCAGTGTGTGCCCTCCCGCTGGACACCTCTGCGTGCCCTGAGCAGCACAGCGAGCAGGCACGGAGCCGTTCGCACTGCTGACACCCCAGAAACGCCGGCAACGCCGGTGCCGCCACGGCTGGTGAGCCACGAGCTGCCCCGTCTTGATGTGAGGGTAGTCAACAGACGCGGGACTGCGGGCTGGTGAGTGAGTGCTAGGTGTAAAAGCCCTGCCGAAGCAGCACTGTACAGGTAGTTCTTTTTTTCCTTTGAGTGATATCACAGATTCACACAGAATCACAGAATGGTTGAGGTTGGAAGGGACCTCTAGAGATCATGTAGCCCATATGTAAAGCTAATGTTTTTCATGCAATTGCCTTTTTTTTTTTTTTTACCCATTCATGCAGATGACCCTGGTGATGTGTATTTCCAGGCAGGCCCAAGGGCTGCTCTTGAGAACACTGCCTGGAAGATACAGTTGAAATCCAGCAGTGTCCTACCTGCCTCTCTGACGGAAATAAAGAGCCTGTAAGTATTGTGGCTAAAATAGTCTTCAATGACGAGTGGCATTTGCTATAACCATTTCATTTTACTTTGTGATAGTGTCACATGGGGTCATTTTTAAATCTCACAAATACTTAGATATTTGGTGTTGGCTATTTTTGCTTTAATTATTACTACTTCAGAAGTTAGGGCCGGGGAGTCATCTGTTTTAGAAAATATGTTACTCCTACAGTGTATAATTCCTGCAGTTTTAATCAAGCATAGCTGGAGTCTGTAAAGGAAAACTGGAATTTCTTCAAGAATTTGTTTTTTACTGTATTTCAACAGCCATGAAATAGCAGTATCAAGTTCGTGACATTTCACTTTCATTACTTAGGTTCACCACGAAGAGACTTTTCAGCACTTCGCGTTCAACAGTAGATTCAAAAGAAATGAAAAAATTCCTTCTCCTCGCAGATAAATGGTGGGACGAAGAAGGAGAATATTCAGCCCTTCATTCTATGAATGATATTAGAGTGCCATTTATTAGGTAGGATTTTGAAGATGCAAACATTTTTCAGATGCTGTTTCTTTGCAACCTGAGAAAATATTGTAAAAGATTTACAATTAACAGTACTTGAGATAACTGCACATGACGTCTGTTAAACCACTGTGTGTATGTTTGTGCTTAATCACATCCCTTTCCTTTTAGAGATACCCTGTTGAGCATGAGGAATCATCATGAACTGGGAAACCCACTTGCTGGACTCAAAATTCTAGATGTTGGCTGTGGAGGTGGATTGCTAAGTGAAGTAAGAAACAATTTGGTCCCATTTCTTCTTTAAAGAAGACTTAAGAATTTTTGTAATGATTTTTTATTTAATTTCTAACCTCTAGAGAGGAGCTTTTCTACAGTAAATTAGTTCTGAAGTGCTTTAGATTGCAGTGATTTCTACATACCATGTAGATTATTTCTTTAGGACAGTGGTGGGGCTTCACAGAAAAGAAGGGAATCTGTAGTGAGAAATGCTAAGATCTTAAGGGTCATCAGAAAAGTAAGATTTTAAGCAAGCTAGTGAGAAAGAGGAGAGAAAGATGTAAAGGTCTTCTAACATTCCTCTTGGGCAGCCACACTGTGAAAATCCTTCTGTTTTGTCTTGGAGCAATAACACTTCACCACAACAATCCATGCTATCAAAATAGTATTTTCCATTATAAACTTTTTGTTTGTTTTTCTGCTTGTGACTTTGTATTGCTTATAATCTTTTTTTTTTATCTTTTTTTTTTTCATTTTTCCATTTTGTGGTGAGGTTCTTGCATTTGTTTTATCATCAAGAGAGCAGGGCATGATGTGAAGCAGCTGCAACACCCCTCCTGTCTGGCAGCAGAGTCTTCTGATGCTCTGTGGCTGCTCCCTGGGGAGTCCTCACAAATTTGGGGTCGGGAAGGGATGAGATCCAGTCTCCTGGGCAGTGCTATTTCCTAGCAATGGGCTAGAGATTGTTTGCCAAGTCAGGGTCACAGATTTGGCTGAATTTCTCTGGAAATTTCATCAGCACCTGAAACAAGAGGTGTTACAAAAGCCACTCAAGTCTCTCCCTGCTTTTTGTTGTTTGTTTCAAGCAAAATTCTCTGGTCTTGTGAGACTTGGCTGTCAGACATGGCAAAATCGTAGTGCTGCATAAGCTTCTCAAACTGAATAACTGGTGAATTCCAGGTTGGAATAACATACAGGTGGTCATGTTCTGCAGGCTGTTTCAGTTTCAAAAGAGGTGATGACTGAGGTGTTAACGTATAAGTAAGAAGACACTAGAGAAACTTGAGTGACAGCCAGCTCTGATGCTATCCTAGTGACCACCAGTGTTTAGTTCTCAGCAGTGAGAATGTCCCAGAGATAATCATATCTTAAGTAACCATTAAAAAGATATGAGGCTTTGCCATTACAGTTGGATGTTGAAGAAAGTAAAAACAGTATTTAAATACTGCATTGGTTTTCCCAGACCAATGGAAGCGGAACCAGGGGAAGAAATCTTCATTTGGGGATAACAAAATTGATTTGGACCAGTTGGTTCTAATAAAAAAAAAAAAAAAGATACCTTTTAGTAGGTATTTTCTTTATGTCTAAGATTATTCTCTTTTCTCCTCCAGAATTTTAATGCCTTTTTTGGTGTGCTTTATAAAGCTAGAGGAGCAAAGCTTAATTTATTTGAGGCAATCATTTATTGTTGTTTATCTCACTCCACTATTAACGTTTGCTGAGGGTGTTTTCAGGTTTGTTTATGCAGATGCGGACGCTGCAGGTGCCTTTAGGTAAATTGCTTTTACGCAGTGAATAAATTACCCTCCGTATGATCAGCCCCTAGGTAGGCTGGGAGCTTCGGTTACCGGAATTGATCCTGTGGAGGACAACATTAGGACAGCAGATTGGCACAAGTCATTCGATCCCGTCCTGGCCAAGAGAGTGCAGTACAAGAGCAGCTCACTGGAGGAGGTGGTGGAGGAGGCGGTGGAAACCTTTGATGTAATCGTAGCCTCTGAAGTAGTGGAGCATGTGGCTGACCTTGAAATGTTTATCAAGTGCTGCTATCAGGTGCTGAAGGTAAGGGAGCTTTTGCTGTCGTTATCGGGAATATTTATTCTCTTTTATTATTAAAGCTTTTATTTAAAGTGTATGAAAACACCTAAGTCTGGATTCATTCCTCCACCTTTAAATGCTTAAAATATGAAAGGCATCTAGAGATGCTTTTTATTCTCCCTGAGGATGCAAGAAGTGGATCTGCCCAACTTCAGCGACTAAAGTTAAAGGGAATTTGTTGCCCCAACCCTGCCTTAGTGGCATTGCTTAATATTGCAGTGTGGCTTTGCCCCAAGACCTCTAGAAATGTAGTTACCTCTGACCTCTCTGGGGTGAGATCACGCTTGGTTTCCATCAGACTTTATTTTAAATGATTACAGTTAATTCATGGTTTTGTTTGGGAGGTTTTCTTTTTTGTCCTTGAAATCATTAAAACAAGCCTTGTATTCAGCAGTATCTTAAGTTAAGCAGTGTTCATTTTCTTTTAGTTTTAATTAAAATAGAAGTACATATTCACATGAGGTCTTGCATAAACCTTATACCTTTCATTCTTTTGGGGGGACAATTGTATGTGCTATATGTGATCTGGGTAAGTGTTTTTTGAACAAGGAGATGGTTTTCAGGTAATCCAAGGCTGTGACTGTGGTGACTGAAGACTGAACATTTTAATCTTTTCATTAGCCTGAAGGTTCTTTATTCATTACTACAATCAATAAAACCCAGTTGTCCTATGTGCTGGGAATTGTGCTTGCGGAAAAAGTTATAGGCATTGTCCCCGAAGGAACACATGAGTGGGAGAAGTTTATTCCCCCTGAAGAGCTGCAGCACCTCCTGGAATCGAGTAAGTAGCAGGCTGGGCAGTGGGAATGCACACAGATAGCAGCTGTTCTCCGTATGCCCGTACACAGGCAACTGCTCAGTTTGGCATCTTCATGTTGGGTGGAGGCGCTTTCTTCTTTGGGCAGCTGCTTCTTTTTCTCTGTTCGTGGTATTAAAAAGTTTTCTAAGAACGTGAAGGTGAAGCTCACCACAGGTTTCTTAGCTCTCGAGAAACTGATGAGAACTCATTTTGAGTTCAAATTTGTCATTTTTGAAATCATTGAACTGATTTGCCCTCGGTTTGATTGCTTTTAAAATAAAGCACTGCCCCATGACCTCCTTCCTCTGTACAAATGGTATTTAAAAAAAAAATCTACTTTGCCTTAGTCCCCTGTAGACAAGCTGATGTAAGATTTGAGATACTCTCTTGGTAAGTTGTTCTCATAGCACTTTGCAGTGATGCCATAAGGAACACGGGATCTGGAGGCACCTCTAAAGTGATGCCGCAGGGACCTGGAGTATTGGTGAGCGTCGGTCGCTTTACACCTGCTTGTTTTCCTAGGTGGCTTCTCCGTGAAGGCAGTGAACGGGATGCTGTACAATCCCCTCACGGGGGCATGGAGCTGGAGGCAAAGCAGGAGCCTCAACTACGCTGTGCACGCCGTGAAATGTGGGATTCAGGGCGAGTGGGACCACACGGAGCCCTCGGCAGAGCCGCAGGACCAGGAGCCCGCTGCCACCGCCAGCACCCGCCTGTGACGCAGCCACGCGGTGGCCAGCAGGGCACGAGGGAGGTTTCGCACGGAGGGACAGCACCACCCCTGCTGCAGCGACGAGAGCTGCCCGCGTGGGTAATGCGGGGGCTGCTTCATAATGTGGGGGCTGTGGCACAGTGCTGGGCGCCAGGTTTGGCCAGTTGCCTTAGGGCAATCTCAGAAAAAAATCAAGTGCCCGTTACCTCAGGAATCATTGCAGACTGAGATGAGTAAACGTTTGGAAGGCTAAGTATTTTTGTAAGAAAGTAGTTGCAAATTGTCAGACAGGGGAATGTAAATTATCCTGTCAGTAGCTTGGGGGGAGGCTCTTCTGTGGTAGCTTTCTCAGGAGAACTCAGATCTCCACAGAATAATAGCTTAAAGGTAGCATGAGTTTCAAGAATACAGCACCACATGGTAACATGCCTTTAGTAGTCAAGTTTCTAACCAAGGCAGTTAAAAATATAAATCGCTTCAAACCTCCCACACACAGAATATGCGACTGAAATTACTAAGCAACGGTATCTTTGTGCTAGAAAAATGAGATATTTGCAGTCTGTCCTAGACAGGAGGAGTTCCGTGTGTAGGCAGTCTTACAGTCTTGGCCCCACGCATGGAAAGGAGGAGTGCTGGGCTGCCTCAGAAAGGGATTTCCTAAATAAAATGCCATGTGTGTGTCCATGGTGGTACCGCTGTTTCCTTCTCTTGCTCTCTGCATCTCAGCTCGTTCACAGGTAGAGAGATAGGCTGGTTGATTTGGAAATATTAGTAATTCAACCGTTCAACTGAAAAGGATCATCAAGGTTATCTGTCTTGGCCTTTTCAATAACTGTGACTTCTGCTTTGTAAAATCCGTTTGGGGTACGGCTTGACTTTGGGGAGAAGGTTCATCTCCACGTAGAGTTCCATGATAGAGAGGCCACGATGTGGTTAAACAAATGGTTGCAAAGGGGGTGAATTGAAGTGAGGCAGCCTAAGATCCCCTAAGCTAGGGGCTTAGGGCTTTCCCTGGAGATGGAGCTTTCCCTCTGCTCTCAGCTGTTCCTGCTGGCAGATACCCCTGTTGAGATCTGGAGTCATCATCCCTCAGTCTTCTCTTGGGTAACAGTTGTTCCTAGGAATGCGGCCCTGGGCTCAGGTGCATAAAAGCATGTGGTTGGAAGGCGTTCCCCTACTAATCAGTCTACTGTCGACTCCAGGACTGTTTCAAAGTTTACTCACAGTGAACTGAAAGAAGGAATATCCGGAAAGCACTCAGTCCCAGGCAGATCCCTGTGGGAGCCACTAGAAGCATCCTCCATGGTTGCTAACCTGCCACTTGTATATTTGTGTTTAAGACCTGTCAGGTAAAATCTAATTAAGGTGGATAAAATAGGCAGAGGAAGCTGCTTGTTGTTTGCTTTAGAAGTTGCATATATGGATGTGTATGTAAGCAGCTTTTATCATGGTGTTCACATCTTTTCCTTTCTTCCCAGCTGCTTGTTGCATACTTCTGTTTTTGATTCATTAAATTGCAAGCTGCTTGGGAGAGATTTTATTTCTGGCTGCAGAATCGTCTAAGCGGTCTGTGTCCCTCCTGCCCCCAGGTGGAGGGGGTGCTCCTTTTGGTGCTCGTTTCTGCAGCACCAAACCAAGGCAAGCAGCTCATCCAGCTAAAAGCATGTGGCGGAGCAACCAGCGTCGCCCTGGCTGGGCTCAGCTACCAACCCCAGGCACAGCTCAGGTTTCCTCATATCTCCCACCTCTGCTGAGTCTTGTGCCCATCTCTCTCAGCCCTTGGGCCCAGTAAAAGCGTTTGGTTGGGGTTTGGGTGGTGGGAGCTGAGCTGTTCCCCCGCCAAGAACTGGAGCCGGGCACCAGGTCAGCAGTGGGAGCAGGCGGCGGGGAGAGGACAAGGGCAGAGTGGTCCCCTTGAGTGGTTTGCAGGTTGGCTCAGCTGTCCCAAGGAACAGCACTGCAAGAAATACTGGACACACTAAGTGTTCTCAGTCCCAGTTGGAACAGGATGGGAGCCTCAGAGAAGACGTGCATTTAATTTTCTTTTGAGGTACCAACAGGGCTTGCTGGTGCTGTGCTGCGCTGCCGCGCTGCCTCCCTGCCTGCTGCCCCCTCGCAGGCAAGGGCCCTTTCGTGGCCATTTCTGCAGAACTTGGGAATTTCCTTACATATGCTCTCACAAACAACCTGTATCAGTTCTCTGGGGAATGGAAAAGAGAGGAAGTATTAGGGATAGAGATGTGTAATTGGAAGGTTCAGAAATCAAAAGGCTCCACTTCTGTAATAAACCCACCCCTTCTTTATTCATTATTGTATCTGCAATGGGAAAGCACTGGGAAGCTGGGAGTTACAGAAAGAAGGATATTTATATTCCTGGAGATAAATCTGACTCTTACGGCCTGGGAATGTGAAGCCAAGGTGCTCAGGGCATGGCCGAGCGCATCTGCCCTGGGGGCAGCTGCCAGTGCAGGGAGAGGCCGGTGCCATGTGCGGGCGTCGCAGGAAATCTTCCCTGGGATACAGGAACTTCTTCACCCCTGAGCTGCCCACCAGCAGGGAGAGCTTGGGACACAGGCAGGTGAAATGCTTCAGGCAGGACGACCTGGGCAAAGACACCTTCCGTTTTAACCTGTGCAAATGGAAAACCCCCGAAGCCCTGACAGGACACAAGGAAACCTGCTGGAAGGAGTTTCTCTTCCTTCAAGTCCTTGGCCGGCCAGCCTGGCAGACAGGAAAACCTTTTGTCTTGGCCCCCAGGTCTTTGCTGCGTCCTGACCGCAGAGCTTTCCTTAGCCTCCATCCAATGGAAAGCTGAGCACTGCTTTTATAACTCTTAAAATCACTTAACTCTGCTTAAAGTAACAAGCACTATGAATAAAAATAACACACTTTCAGATGATGTTTTTGTGATAAAATCAACCTGTCTTCCCTGCGCTTATCCAAACGATTGGATAAAATTCCAGTCACTGAATGTTCATGCCAGCAGTGGACTTTCCTTACCCTGTCTCCTTGAAGGGACACGTCATGTTGTTGTGTTTTATTCCAGGCAGAGAGGATAGGATTTCACGGAGGCTGTAAAACCCCGTGGCCGCCCTGGCTCACGCACGTCCGCTCTGCACAGCCCACACTCCCATGACAGCAGTGCACCAGGAGCCCGGGATATATAATGTGGTCGGCCTCTCATGGAGCTTTTACTGCCCTGTGTGTGGAGTCATCGCAGTGACCAACAGAATCAATAGTCACTTCGTCTGAAAAATGTGGCATTTTCTGCTTGCAAGAATAGTGGAGATGATTCATGTTCCATTAATAAATTTGAGGCCTCTGTTGTTTCCTCATGAGTTATGCTAACAAACAAAAAACTGAGAAATAATGCTATTTTGCTTTAAAATATAAAAAAAAAAAACTTAAAAAATGGCAGACAGGAGGTCTGAAGTGTTTTATTCTTAATTAGAAAAAAAATGCATACCATGTAAAACATAAAAATGAAAACAGCCCAGCAATGCAATCAAGGAGAGACATCATAAGAACGTATGCAGATTGCATAAAAAATGTAAAGACCAACTAATGACTATGCAGCTGACTTTGAATTCATTGTTTTGATTATGAACACTATTGAATGACCCAACAATTTCCATGAGTGCACAGCTCTACACCAGATCCCCCTGGAAAACACGAGCATTGGATTTGGGGATTGCTTCCCCACCTTTTTGTCCCCCGGCTCCCTCTCTGGGGCTGTCCTGCAGCTCAGGGATCAGGGAGCTCCTTCCCTCCCTTGATCACCTGCAAGTTTTGCTCTCTAACAGCAAGGGCACCTCGATATATAAAGTGCCTCTAGGAAGCTGCCCTGTGCTGAACTAAGTTGCATACTAAATGTAATGGAAAATACACATGTGGCCCCTTGGAAGGCAGTGATACTTGAAAGGTAAACAAGAATCTACAGGTGACTAATAGTGATGCAGCTAGAGTACCTAAAAAGCTACTGTCATGTAGAACATTGCCCTAAAGTGATAAACTACGGGATCAAAGGACTGTAGGTCTGGCAAGTGAGTATCTTGCTCTGCACAACCAGCTTTGCATTAATACCGTATGAATAGGACCAGCTTAGCAGGGGGGCTCACGGCGGGGTGTTTCCACCTGCAGAAAGGAGGTTTTAGACATGGCCATTTTGGTGCAAAGGCAGAGAAGAGCACGGAGTTATCCTCATCAGCTGGGACAGTCGCTCGGAAAAGTAGCTTTGCTTCTCGGAAAGCACAAGGCAAACTCCTTGTATGTGACATGCACTTACATATAGGAGCTTATGTAGAGCAGACAAGAAGTATTTCTAGATGTTTAGCCTATTTGTATTATTATATGTATTTTCATATTGAAAGTTACAATTAATCCCTTCTTAAAATCCAAACTGAAACACACCATGAAGGTTTTACAGTATATTTTTGGCTATTTTTGTTTTAATAATTAAAACACTGCGTATATGAAACTCAAGCTGCCCAGAGAGATCATTAATATTACAACAAAATAAATCCTGGCAGCAATAAAGGATCATCTCAAAAGGAACTCGGGGAGCCTGCCAGCTACAGAAAGGCCCTTTTCTCCATCTCAAGCTCAGCCCATCCCACAAGACCTGTGGGAAGCTGTGTCTTCTGCAGAGCAGAGCTCAGGAAAGTTGGGCTGTTTCTGAGCCAAGTATCCCCGGAGCACCAGAGTGAACTGAGCTCTGAGCGGCACCCGCGAAACCCGTGGGCTGCTCTGCAGCAGCCTCTCGGAACAGAGAAGCTTTCCGGGAAACATCGCGGAATCACAGAGCAGTTGAGGTTGGAAGGGACCTCTAGAGATCATCTAGTCCAAGCCTATGCTATGAAGTACCATATAAACATCCTATGAAGTCCTGCCAAGGGACACGGGCTCCAGCGCTGCCCTGGGAATGACGGGTGTGCGCAGGAGGTCCGGGACACAGGCTTGGGGCTGCCTCGCGTTTGAACGCCGGGGACCTCGGCAGCCTCGGGACGGACCGCAGACAGCGGCACGGGGATGGTGATTCGCTCCGTGCGGTGGGTCTGCTGGTCACTGCTCGGGACTGCGCTGCTCTCAGCTGGCCTGCGTTTGCACCAGCCACGAGCGTGAGTGCTTCCCTGTTAGTTCTTATGTTATTTACTCAAAAAGAGAGGAAAAAAGAAAGGAAAACCACGAGGTAGTTATTTAGCAAAGATGCAACATTCACTCCTGTTCCATAGCCAAATCAAAGCGAGGCAGCTGTTCTTGCTGCACACGTTACCTGTGATCTTCTTTTGCACAAAGATGAGAAAACTGGAATGCTCGTGAGATCGCAGCACCTGGAACTGCTCTAATAATCCTTAGGCAGCTGTTTTGCCCTCTAACTCCCCTTGAAGTTGTCCTTTTTTACGGCAGCATCCAGTGCAAGCAGGATTACCAACACAAAGAATTCACTTTCTGAGCCTAGACTGCAGCAATGTTTCCTTCAAAACACCAGGTCCATTTACCTTGTCCAGGACAGCGCTGAGAAGTGAAAGACCTAAAACCTCCTCCTGTTCCTCTCTAGCGTCTCAGATCTTCACCATGTGTGCCAGATACTGGCCCAAGGAGAAGACTTTGGGATAACTCATCAGCCTCTGAGAGTCCAAGAGCGCCAGCAGGTGTCATGTGGGTGCCCGAGACCTTTCCCTGCCCTCAGGGAAGCTTAGATCCCATCTGTAATGGGATCGCTCCTATCTCTAATGCAGAAAGCAATTCCCTCACTATAGGAAAAGGTGAGACCTGCAGCCAGACTGGGACAGCCCAGATTTATTAGGCTGTCTGCCACTTGAAACAGATCTTTAGCCTGAGATTTGCAGGGGCTGTAGCTTTTCTTCTTTGTTTGCTGCCCTCTCACAAGAACTTAACAAATCTTTATGCTGCAGAAGGTCAACTGTGGCACGAAACTTCTTCCTCTGCTGCTCTCAATGCCTCCCTACTTCTTGTGGAGTCTCCTTCTCTGGAGATCTTCCAAACCTGCTCGGACACAATCCTGTGCCACGTGCTCTGGGTGACCCTGCGTGTGCAGGGGTTGGACTAGATAGATGATCTCTGGAGGTCCCTTCCAACCTGAATCGCTCTGTGATTACTTGTGCATCGTGTGGAAGGAGCCCAAAGTTCTGAAGAGGAAAGTTTTTGGACAACACTCTGAAGGGATGAAGG
>JAVCKT010019619.1:2001-28389 GCA_032273925.1 Rhynchotus rufescens | reverse complement strand
GATAATACTAAAATGTCAAATGACAGCTTTGTGTGTGTGTGTGTGTATGTATATATGCATATGAATGTAGGGGTGGGTGTGTGTATATATATATATGTACACCTAATATTTATATGATGGGTATCCTTATATCCAGCCAATCTCCATGCCACTCTAAAAGTGGCAAGTTTGCAAGGGCAGGAGCTATCAACGATATGAACATTAATTTTAATGGATTGTTGAAAGAAACTTTGTCTTGTCAAAACTGCATTTTGATTGTTGTCAATTTAATACAATCACTCAGTTAAAAACATCAAATTCAGTAACCTGTATAATCATGTTCTACATAATATTGTGTTTATGCCCTTGGAAGGATCCCAAAATATCACTTAATTTTACATTGAGAGCTAACTGTGCTACTTAGAAAAAAATGCAGAGTCCATCCAGTAGAACAGACCTATCACAGAACTCAGCAAATAAAAAAGTGATGACATTTCCTTCTAAACATTCCTCTCTCCCGCTCTAAGCCAAACATGAATTTTCAGCATCCAAAACTACATTAAGCTTCATAAGAACATCACAGTATATTCTTGCATCTCTCTTTTTGCTATCAGTCTAAGGGACTTGTTAACTGGCAGGTAGTTAGTTCTGTTCTAGACTGAGAGCAGACTGAGAATTATACAATTGCCTGGACAAAGTAATATATAATATTATATTATACATTATATATTATTTTATATATACTATATATTATTACATAGTGTATATATACATATAATATGAAATAATATACATGAAATCTAGAATAGGTTAACATTATGTCTTATTTGAGCTCCATTGGTGTTTGTTGTTTCTCCCTACAGCCACAGCACAGAGATTTTCTTTTTCAGCACTGCTTTAAATCATTATAGTTTCATGCAAATGTATTTTACTCTCTGTCATTGAATGTCCTGAACCTGATTTGGGGTCTGCTCATTTTTGCTCAGAACCAATTTTTCAGCAGCATTCTTGGTGGTTTTTTTTTTCTTTATTTCTTTTTAGGTCTTGATAGTTCTTTTTGCTCTCTATTTTCCCCAAGATGAGCAATCGCTCTGGTTTCTCAGAGTTTTGTTTGCTTTTGAAAATTGAAAATTGAAAGGGTTCACGAGTAACAGAATATACGTAAAAAGAGAATAACATTCATGTGAAATGTGCACTTGGCAGAATGTCAGGCAGCATCACGAGGTAAAGAAAGAGAGCAGTACTTGGATTCCTCTGAAATTCAGGAGCTAACTTGTTTCAGAGGCACACTGTATTGTTGACTAATCATTCCCAAAATCTACATTAACATCACTATTTTCACGTAAGCAGATGAACTAAGAAGGCACACATGCAGAAACTGATCCTCCTGGGTTCTCAGTGTCACTAGACACAAACTATTAGAATTAAACTGTTCAAAAAATGGGCATGTGATGATACATGAGGCCCTTATGAAACATCCACCCATTCAATACTCAGTTCTCAGTTCTTTCAAACACATCCTGGTCCACTCTGATTCATCTCATTGATGCTTCCAAAATGCTTTTTACTTTTTTCTGTTAATACAAATCTCAAACTCTTAGCTGGAGGAGGTAAGGGGATATTTTGTTCGTTTGTTTTTAGGAAAATTCTTCTCAGAAGGACTTTTAGTTCAGGTATCATCATGAAGAGTATGGCCTACTATGATCATATTAATAAGTCCTGTATTTTTTTTAAGTCTGATCACTTGTAATTATATCTGTTCAAAATGCATTCATCACTGCTGTAGAAAATGCATCCTCTCACCCATATTGCTCCATTCAAAGATACTTCTGGATATTTCTGAATTCATTAATATTCCTGATGTCTCTTCTCACCCCTGATAACCATGGTAAAGCTCTGTAATATTCACTGTTGCTTTTGGCCTTCTCATTTTCACATCATATGTAGCTGCTGAATCCCTTTGTAAAGACATCTCCACTTAAATATTTTCAATCTATTATCTTGACAACCATACACACAAATTGAAAAAAAAAAGCAGTATCATACACATATAAGAGAAGAATTATTAATAGTTTTAGCATATTTTCCATAACTATGCTTCTTTTCTACATATTTTCATCTTTGACAATAAAAGGTAAATTAAGAAATAATAATATGAAGCTCTAAATCCAGCTAGCTCATTTTCTAAGAGTTTTTTTTCATTTAGTGGGGTGAAATCAAACACTGACTGAAATCAAATAATGAGTAGTGATTAAGAAGTTGCTCTTTCAATTAAAAAAAGAAAAAGAAAAAAGACAAGGCATTTGGAATGCAGAGCATTTCTCTCCAGAAGCCTTGGCTAGTATTTTGCAGCATGCTTTTCCTGAGACATTCAGCATTAAAAGACTGGCATACAGAATCTTTTCTTACGCTGAGGATGCTGTGAGCAGATGTGTACTTAAACAGAGTCAATTCTACGCTGAGCGAGATTTTAGTCATGGAATTTTGATTAACTCAGAACAAAGGACATTCTTCATCATGAGCTGGCTACAATAAAACAGTAGAGGAAGAGAAGAGAACAAATGTAAGAATTTTATGGCAATGGAACCAAGGTGTTCTGTTGGAAGGAGTCAAAAGACTAAGTTTAATATATGGAGAAAAGTAGGGAAATCTTTTAGTTATAACTTTGCTATATGAAAGACACTTGGACATATATTCACTTTCCCTTAAGAACTGGTTAATCAGTAGCTTAAGACTGGAAGACTTCGATTTGCTCCCACAGAAAAATCCTGAGATTTCCTCCCACTGAGGGATGCTTGTGAAGTCGCACGAAGCAGCGGTTACAAACACGACCCCTTGTTCATCCTGACGTTCGTTCCTCTCCATGTGGCTTTACTTCTTTGGTTAGTTCTCATCACTGTTTTCTCATGGCCATCTACAACGCAGACCAGGTATGGCTGCCAACCATGTCAGGCGAATTCCACTTTGAAAAGATGAATTCCACTTTGGATTTCACCGATTTGTCACCTTTTTGTAATCCACTGTTACTATTTTCCCACTTATTCAAAGAAGTTTCTAAAACACATCCTTCTTCCTTGGTGAGGGCAGTCATATTCATGTGATTTCTATGCAGAACACAACCACAACAGTATCTTCCTAGGCCAGGCCGGACACGTCAAAATCTTTAGGAAGAAGGGCTTACATGCCTGGAAACCTCTCTGCCTAGTGCTTTATCTGCAAGCCTGGCCTTGCTGACACCCTTAAACCACAAGAACTACAGCAACCGTTCGGTGTAAGTCTTCTGTGTCCACTTTATTCTCTAACGAAAGCAGCTCGAGGGGAGCAGGGATCGCGCTGCTGCTGGGCTTCATAATGACCGCGGGGCCGCGGTGAGGCTGCCAGTGAGAAAATTGCCTGTTAGATACAATCACAGGTCGTCTAAGTTGCAGCCTGCCCCTGTCCATGCTCAAAATCCTTTTAAAACCAAGGCTGGGTAGGTATAAATATGATGAATCGTCTCGGAGTGGCACATAGCCATAGCTTTGGCTGGTGTTTAGAATGTTATTCCATATTATCTTGTAGTGGAGGGAATGAAACCAGGTTCTTTTTCCATAGATTTTATCTTGTTTTTTTACTATGGCTGTGAACCCTTGACTTGCTTTGTTGGTTTTTTTCCTGCAGAACTTGGGGCCCTGGGCCCCTGATCCACGCGTGAGCTCTAGAGATAGAGCAAGGGCGATGCTGTAGCAGCCACAGAGCCCAGGAATCTCAGGTTTCCTTCTCTAAGCTCCTAGTGCATCATAAATTGCTCTGTGGGTCTGGCCGAAAGCCTGCAGAGTTGGTAAAATCCACTGATGACAGGTGAGCTTGACATGTCAGAACAGCCCGTGTTATTTTTGTCTGTTTTTGTTTTGAATAAAGACCAAACAACTATCCTCCTGCCAAAGAGGTAGTAAAAATGCGGCCCAAAATGCTGCTTAAAATAAACACTATTTATTGTCATAAAGTTTACAACTCCGAGCAATTAAATTATTCATGTCCATCAGCAAGCTATCCCAGTTCAACACATGCAGCCTGCCTTTGTTTTTTAACACTCCATTTACTAGCGACAGAGAAAGAAAACATCCCTTCTTGTGAAATATTCAGATACTTCAGATGCCTACTAAAAATGCAGGTATATTATCTCCCCGTTACTTATCTTGAAAGGAAGATGATGTTGAGACAATAAACTGTTTAAAAATAAATCCCTTTCTGACAATCCACAAAACAATAGGAACTGCATTCATCTCCATTTGGCTTACTTTCTGGCAGTAAAAACTTTAATAGACAACACAGTCATCAAAATTACTTTGTCACAATTCCACAGAGGTTTAGCTAATTCTTTTCAAGTCCATTTCATTAGTCAGAAAAAAAAAATTAAGTCAAATCCTGATTTAATAAGTGGTGGATTTGAATAAATTACTCTAGTTCTGTGTTCATTGAACTTTAAATGAATTGTTCCACAATCCATTGCCAGGCAACTAGGATATATCCTTGGGAAGTCCAACAATATACTTCTATTAAATTGCTGGGATGAAGAAACAGTTTACGGAGATTTTCAGGCTTGCAAAATGAAGATTTACAAAAGCAGAGTTTTTCTTATTAATTCTATCAGTCACTTATAAATAGAAGATTACACTTAATGTGTCTGTCCAGCATGTTGGGGACGTTTTTAAGGATTGATGAAATTTTTAAAGACTGGTGAATTTTTCCAAATCTATCTTTACACTGAGACAACTCCAAGAATTAAGATCAACACTTCTTAAAATTGCATAATTCCCAAAACACTGCTATTACTAATGATGACACTTGAGGACAGGAAAATTATCATGGTTCAGAAACATGTTAGCATGTCCCAAGTTTATTGTCTTGAATCTATGACCCACTGTAGCATGGAAGCCAGAAATCACTGCATCTTGAGATGCATCACTCCACAGATCAGGATGGAATGATTTCTGAAAATTGTAAGCGTGAAAGGATTTGCTGAAATAAGGGGTTTTATAGAGAAATTTTGTGAAAGTTTTTGCTTATTTCACATTTGAGGGAACAATTTTCCTAACTCCCTTGACAGAAATGCAATTTAAGAGCCCTGCAGCTGTACACATATTAAATCATTTTCCCAGAATATGATTTACTGAAACTGATAGGGTCCAGCAAAAACAGACTGACGCCTACCAATGGCTGAGTACAAA
The DNA here is from genome assembly GCA_032273925.1 of Rhynchotus rufescens. Taxonomy (NCBI): domain Eukaryota; kingdom Metazoa; phylum Chordata; class Aves; order Tinamiformes; family Tinamidae; genus Rhynchotus; species Rhynchotus rufescens. Next base: position 23,200 of record JAVCKT010019619.1, on the reverse strand, counting down.
CAGATTAGACCAAAATGAGGACAATTAAAACTCTCCTACAACAAATAGTGTATTGATTTTCTGAAGTGATCACATATGAGCGGGAAGGGGTAGATTGGTCCAATATTCCTTTACCTTTCTATCCAGGTGAAAACTAGGATTGTAATTTATGTTCAGAATAATCTTAGAAACAGAAGGGAATACAACTTCCTATGTGAAGGTTTTTAATCCTTCTTACCGTATGTGAAATCAAAGCTGAACATCTTTATAAGATATTTTACTAGATAAATTTACCTTGTAGTCGCAGATTGATCCATTTTTCTTTGCTGAGAATCCTAGAGGACGTGGCATAGCTTTCTGAAGTCTATCTGAAGATAAACGTATATGATCATATCCCATCCCTGCTTTTTTGTTACCTCCTTAGTATTCCGTGCACTTTCCGTAGTGCGAAAATGGGCACTGAAACTCTCAAAAAAAGTTTTTCTCCTTACTTGGTATTCATAATTTCCATGAATGTTAACGAGATTCAGCTATGTGCGGGAAGGTGTGAACTGATATTATTGTTTTTAATGATGGCACTTGAAAAGAAGGGCAATATAAAGCCATAAAGTTCAGCTAATTCAAATACAAAAATGTATATCCATTAGCCTACCTTTTGCAACATGAGCTGTTTATGAGCTGTCTTTAATCAAGCTTTTTTCCCCCCTCCCCTCCATTGATATAACTACTGCAGGAGGATGTGCTCCTTAGTCTTGAAATATTCTGGCCAGTAAAATATTTTGGCTCACAGTTCGATAATAGTAAAACTTTGTTTCCAGCATAAAAGTTTAAAATCTTCACTTTCCATTGCTTTACATTTATGATCTTTAAGTATATTCATAAAATATAGTTTCTGATTTTGACTTCCAGGCTTGCAATAGGTTATGTCACTAAATGCAAGCCAAATTCAGGCATATAGAAATAACATGAAAATTCAAGTTGAATCAGTTCTCTTAATTCTGGATTCCAAAATGTAAGCATTTAAACATTTGAAGTCATTCTGCATTACTTTTGGTCACTACAGGATTACAAAGGGGTAAAAAGTTCAAACTCAACCCACTGGACCTACTCCGCTCGGAGAAAATAGCCAATTTAAAGCTATTATGAGAAAATAACTTTCATTAAGCTTTCATCATTTGCAGTCTACTATGTATCATCTCAGCTTTCGAAAATGTCAACATCTAAAAGTATCATCATTCTTCATTATGCTGCAGGAAAAAAAACAGATCAAATGGAAATGAAGAACTATCACTTTCCATTTGGGTAAGCAGACAAGGCCAAGTATAATTCCATAGTAGAAATGAGGATCTACTGCACTAGCGGTTACATTTGCCCTAACTATTTACGATAATAAAAGCAAGCACATACAGGCACATAAAAATTGCGTATATTTGACTGTATCTTCTCCTCTGTGATCATCCATGTGACCCTTATTAGACTGCCCTTTTTCTGGTCAAGGACTGTGCCATCATTTATCACTGAGGAGCAGCCAGAAAAATGTTTATGAATGAGCCTTGGCTATCACTGTGTAATAAGCTTGTAGCATTCGTTGGGATCTGAAAATGGAGATGTCTGACACTGTAACTTCTATAAAAGCTCCATGTTCTAGGCTCTGATGCTCATACAACACTCCCTGAATCACCGAAAACTGCCAGGAAATACATGAACAACAGCCACAATCAATCATTATTATAATACAAAACAAATCGGATTGGTAAAGATGCTGATTTACAAAGATGGGAATTTCCAAATGAAGAAGCAAAGAACTGAACAGAAACAAAACCAGCAGCTATTCCCACTTGTAAGTCAAGTTACTTACTGCCAGCTTTCTGCATAATCACTGTCTTCAGTGAAATTAGTCATATGAGTAGAGGTTAGCAAGGCAAATTCAGACAATTCTAGATTTAGAGATTTAAAAGAGAAGCCAGTTTTACCCATTTTTACAAAGCAAGCATCCAAATACTCAATACAGACAGATTGTTTTGATTATTAGAAAGACTGAAACAAAATAAGGATGGAGTCTTTCTCTTCATTAGGAACTGAGTAGATGGAAATCTCTCCAGAGACCTTACAGGAGCTAAATCTGAGTATATATGCATTTGTAATCAATGTAAGTGCATCGATTAAGAATTATGGTAATGTTCAGTTTGGCTGTCACTTTGTGTGCTATACCTAATCTTTAAGAGTAGTACACATCTATGTAATATTGCCTCCTAAAAAAAGTAAGTAAACTCTTACTAAAATTTAATGGTTTTTGATTAAAAACAAACAAACAAAAAATTAGCATTAGAAATCTCTGTATTAGAAACACTGGAAGGAATTTCAAATTTCAAACTTATACAGTATTCCTCAAACTCTAAAACTAATACTCACATTTCAGGAACACTTAGGACTGTGCTGTTGCCATTTTGTAAAAGGGAGAGAGATGTTTAAACATGCACCTAAGTGCCAGTCATGAATCCAGGACTACTTGTACATCCTGAAGCTGCCGCACTTCAGTGATCCTGGAGATCCTCAACCCAGGGGTTCAGCTGCCTCTGATCCAAGGCTTGGCTTTGATGCAGCATAGCTGGGTGACCTTGGCTCAGGTTACTGAGAAAATGGATAATTTGTTAGAAAGAAGCTGTGAGAAAATAGGCTGGAGTCAAGAAAAGAAATGTGAAGGCACAGAGTTGAGTTTGCTGAGATGGTGATAGCAGCTCAGGGATACAAGAGGAAAGACACCGATATGAAAGAAGACAAAACCTTAAAGGTAGGTAGAAGGTGCGACCAACTTGAAAGACGGTAACTCAGTAAAATTGCACAGGAGCTTTCTCCACTGAGCAATGGTGGCCTGGCAGAGCTATTTAAGTGACTGCATGGCCAGGAGAGACCTGCTAGGGATGCTCTGGAGAGCGCATTAACGTGGTACCTTGTTAGGCTTGGATCTCTCCTGGGTCTGCAGAGCGCTCAGGCCTGAAATGAGTGAGCCACAACAGCCCCTGGAACAGCACACAGCAGGCATGGGCAGAAGCTGAGAGCTGAAGGGCAAGATCCTCTTAAAACAGACTGGACACCAAAGAAAACTGTATGTAAAACCATTTGCTCTGTGTTGTTGTATCTTGCAAAATAATGTTACATGAAGATCTGAGAAGGGCATGTCCCATTACCTACGGGCTATGTTACAAATCGTGCAATTCGAGTACACAATTCTAATGGTGTGTTCAAAATAAATTGCTGTAAACTTTCTTGGAACAAATACATTTATATCAGTTACAGTTATGTCAACATTTGATTATTTCTACAACTCTAATGTAAAAGAGTTTTTGGTTTTTAAAAGGCAACACTACACATATTTTGAAATAGTCAAATCGGACTTAAAACTATATGATTTACAGATTGATAACCGAATGAAGAAGCATCTTTTTACAGCTGAAGTATAACAGTAGATGTTAAGGAACAACCATACAGATAACAGACTCATCAAATTCAGTATGAAGTCTCTCGTACTCAGTATGTATCTCATTGTACCCAAAAGTGGATGGTCCAAACCACGAAACATTATTCTAGCTTTTTCTCCTTACTTCCATGTGATTCAACTGTCTTCTGAACAAGTGCTGAAAACATGAATTAAATTCTGCAGTGGATTTGCTCCCTTATCTCTTCTCCATCTTATGTAAAATGTGTTACCAGAAATGCTGAGCGGCAAGAAATTCTAGAACTTAACTCTAAATTTAGGAGTTTTTGCTATTCTGAACTTTCTAACTGCTTGCTTAATTTTATGCCTTCCAATGCTTTTGCGGGGAAAAGCAGTGATTAATTGCTTCTTATCCACTTTCTCCATGGCTCTCATGATTTACAGAGTTCTCTCACACCTTCCATCGAGGTGCCCTTTCTTCAGCCTGGAGAGCTGTATTTCACCAAGCTGTCCCTCACACAGATGCAGTTACATGCCTCTGGTCATTCTTTCTCCCTCCCTGTGACTTCTCATTTTACCATCCTTTTTGAGTCTACAAAAAAAAAAAAAGTAGTAACAAGCACCTCGGGCAGCTGAATTTATTCAATCAGTGCTGTTGTGGAATGATTTGTAATGTGCAGAGCAGCACTTCCATACAGGCTAGTCTTGCTGAGGGGACTTAGTGTAAAACTCCTGCAAAGTTACTTCTACAGTCAAAGCATAATTTAATGTCCAGAATATCCTGCCTGGCATTTTCTCACCCTTTGCTTCTTTCTACCCATGCATTTTGGGATTCTCTTGGCTCTGCAGTTGGATCTCTTTGGTCATTGGCAGCTAAGAACAACAAGCCTTCCTCCCGTTTGCACTACAGTAGCTCCTATCTCTCTCATTCTCTCTTTGCTAGAGCAAAGTACAGAAATCTGTTAAACAAGATCGAGTTGCAAAACTGTTCAAAGTTTCCAGAATGTCTCTTTTACATTTCAACTTTAGAAATTATCAGTCAAATAGAGCTGATACTGTGATATATAACTGATAGAGCAACTGATATAGTAACCAATATATAAATTTATTTGTTCCAAGAGAGCTAGAAGTAATTTTTTTAAGCACACAGCTTACTAAAAATGTAAAGTTGGATAAAACAAACAAAAAAATTTCCAACCACCCTTTAAGCAGACATATATTTTAGACACTAAATGGATATAATACAGCATCTCTTCTTGTTTACACCTGCAGTTTATTTCATGGAAATTACATCCCTTATTTTCACAGCTGTAAGAGGAGAAAGGAGAATGAGGCCCAGCATGGCACCTTTATAGATTCAAGCTGACCGAAATTTTAGGTTTTACTAAATTTACTTCAAATGACAGTAATTCTTCCTCAGCTTCTGAGATACTGTCCAGCTTTCTAGAAAACAATTATAATACAGAGGCTTTAAATTCTTAGAAGAAAAAGCTAACATGATACAATGCCAAATTTTCCAATCTGTCTCTGAAATCAAAACTGGAGCATTTCTTTCCATCTGACCAGTACAGGCTATTCTGCAACAGATACAGAAATAATGTAGCAATATCCTTTCTGCAAGCACAGCAGAATCACGCTAATACGCATTAAAAAAATAACGATCCTTCTAGCTCTTCAGCAGAGGAAAGCAAAATTTTGCACTGTGCTATGATGCCATTGCTTTTAGGCTGCACTAAAATGCCAAATAAAAAAACAAATCTGTCATTTTAAGGTTAGATACAGGATACCATGCTGCAACTGTTTGTTTTTCCTTTTCAAATCATAGTTTTCAATGTGCCCAATCATTTGCCAACAAGGGTAGAGCACATGCATTTATTTAAGCATTCTTTGCATTTTACAGAAGAACATTAACTGCAAAATTCTCTAAGCAATTCATTTAATCAAATGCAGTCTGATCTCTGATCACTTGAACACATCATCAGCCTCACACTTCTGCCCACTTGAGAATTATTGATTTCTTCTATCAAAGCAAACAGAGGTCCAGGTGATGCATTTAATAATTACCACACCTAATGTGATTACTGCATGTGAACTGATTACTATAATTAGGAAATGTTTGTTTGTATTAAAAGGAAAAGTATACTAAATTGCTTTGTAGGTTTTAAGAAACAAATTTAAAAAAAGGTCAGAAAAGATGTGTAGATGTAATTATACAGTCCTGTATTAAAATATACCATGAAATCTATTCTCTGCACAAAGCTAAACTACTCTTCTAAAAAGAAGTAATATTCAGGAACATACTAATGGGAGTGAAATATTGAGGAAATAGAGGAAAATTCTATCAAGACTGCTCTCCTGTAAATGAAGTTGCTTAAGGAAACATCTTCTAAAACACTAACATTAGAAGCTTTCCTTTTCCATTCCGATATGTTGACTCTGTTCCTCAGTCACTGCTACTGTGTACTGTGTTAATGCCTAAGTTAAACTCCAGACTACTTCACCTGCATGACATCCTGCTTTTCAGAGAGATGTTCCTACTAAAGAACCACTAGCAAAATTGAATTATGCAGGTTGATTTGTTGCATTTTACTAAGAGTGCTACAGAAAACAATATTTTATAATATTTTATAATTCTGTGTAATTTACCAATTAGCAAGAGAATCTAGAAAGACGGGCACACTTATAGAGATTTTATTATGCTGTGCAATGCTCGTTCCTCCAGCAGGAACACGCCTGAAATCAGGATGCTGTAAACTACTCTGAAACACTAATGTCTTGGTAAAATAAGAAATAAATCCACAGTGCTAAAAAAAAATGGGTTGTGAGCAAGCAAGACCATTCTTTGTGTTCTCCAACTAGCATATATTTTGAAGACACAAGAGAAGATACAGGAGGAAAAGAAAGCATCTTTGTTATCGCTTCACAGATCACTTTTTACAACACATTGAATCTGTCTGTCTGTCTGTCTCTTCTTCCCCACTCCCAAAGCAAGAATTTTTTCCCTCATGTTTAGATTAGTTATTGAAAACCTAAGGCAAGTTTTAAAATAAACAATGGTCTTGCTTGCTTGGTATGTGGATAGTGTCTGGTATAATCCAACTCTTATTCAGAGCTACTCTATGCTTCCATAAAGCTCATCATTTGCAATCATAAATAAATAACAATGGATAAAAATATGACATCAAAGTAAGAACTGAAAACTAGTTTACACTGTGTTTCAAGTGTGCCGCTAGTGTATTTTCATGGCCACCACCAGGAACTAAATGATAAGACTCAATATTATTTCTCCAGAAACTGGAGCTAATGTAGTCCTTGAATTATTAATGGCCATTTCACCAGATGGCAGAACACTAGATGGTGGCATTACCATTCAATGACAACTCAACATACTGCACAAATGAGCAGAGAGAAACCTCACAGCATTAAATAAAGTCAAAGTATAACAGGCTTCACCTGTGCAGGAATAACCCTAGCAGCTTAGATGTTTTGTTCAACTTCAGAGTCTAAATTCTATGTTTACAGGATAGAAAATGTGAGCACCAAACACTAAAGATATTCTTCTGTAAGGTCTTCACCGAATGTTCAACCTTCTCTTTCTTTTTCACTCAAGTGCTTATTGTATGGCTGGCCTGTCTGCTCCATTTAAAACTTTGATAAGACTTTTGTCAAGGTGATGACTTTCATGGGTTACATTTGTACCAGAAAAAAAAACAACAAAACAGAATTGTTCAGCAGAGGCCAACTCTACCTCTTTGTCCAAATTCTGTCTTCAATTTTCATCTAATCAGTAAGAGACTCCAAGAACTAATGGATAAATAAGTTAAATCTGTCTGCCATATAAATTCATTTGATACGATTATTTGATTTAGAATTAACACCTGCTATTACTCACAGTTTGGTAAATCAGAGATTATTCTTAATCAGTAGAGTAGAAGTCCCTTTGCAGATTCTCTAAGGCCAGTTCCTTTCCCATGATGTTAAACACTGAGAGCTTTATTAGGACTGGTGTCAGGTAAGGATAGGAGATATCTGTTACCCCTGTTGTGGTAGACACTTCCCAGAGTCAAGTATCAGAGTGTATATATCCATTATAAGAAGATCATGAATATGAGTTGTGTTTCAACCACATAAATTTCTTTTTTATATATAATGAAGACCTTCCCTGAGAGTTTCCTGCAATAGCGCAATCCACAATTTCTATGGTGACTGATTGAGGTACATCTCCAATAACAACCTTTTTTTCCACACACAGGCCAAAAGGTCTGTTTTCCCCATGTAATATATTGATGAATACTGATATTCAGGCTGCCAACATCTTGAAAAGTTTAGCTGTGTTCCCAAATGTGCTCAGAGCTTTAACTTTGGCCCATCTCTAACAATTGATCATCAACATTTATTTCTTACTGCTTCTTTTTCAAAGTCTGTGACGGGGCTGCATAACATGTCATCTTCTGAGCAAGCACCAGATGCCTTTGGGCATGAAAAGTGGAACAAATACTAGTAAATAATTCAAGGGTACAGCAAATACAAACTTACGTCATATGCTAAAGATAAATGAGAAAAATCTACACAGACCTGAAAGGGAAATGTTGGCTTCTTGATTCCTTGATTTTCCTGCCTTTAAAATTCCCTGATTTTTTGGGGGGAGTATGCTAGGCTATCCTTTTACTACAGCTACACTCTTTGACTACCAAGGGACCAAGGAATACCAAGGATCATTGTCAGGATGAAATAGAAAGGTGTACAGGTTGGAAGTATTCAAGATAGCTGGTCCTAAGAAACACCCTCAGCAATATTTTCCTAGCCCTTATGATCCTCACCACGAATGTGAGTTACCTCTGCCTAGTTTGGACTTCTAGCTTTATACTCCCAACTGGGGTTATTAATATTCATACTGCAAATCTGGTGGGACACCTAGTCAAATCTGGTGGGACACGTGCATCCTGCCAATCTCATGATTTCTCCTTCATCGCCGATTTTCCATGTAAAAGCTTATGACATGTTATTAACACAAAAGACAGCACTAGCAACAGGTTGATTTGCTTGGATATATACTTAAAAGCAACTACTCCATATTTTTACTACAATCTCTATGCTGGGCAGCTGCTGTTTAATATCCCAGTCTCCTAACATTGCACAGTTGAGAAGAAATAGAATGTTTTAAATTATACCGAGATATGCTTTTAGACTCTTCAACAAAGCTTTAATGAAAAGAAAAGCAGAAAATAGTCTAAAATTCTGGAAAACAGAGGACACAGTATAACATGCAGGTAAAGACTACTACAGAAAAAGGGTTAAGATTGTGGATTGGATAAAACTATGTTTCCAAGTTGCCACTAAGTAAAATATATGCTTATCAGAACAGCAACAAAAATGCATCTAAAAGTAGACAGTATCCTGCAAAATGCAAAAACTTTTACCCAAACTTATAATAATGCACATATATTGGCTGCTTTTGACTTTCAGCACAGGAACTTTATATTAGTTGCTTCTGTATAGAAAATAAAGGTAATCCTTGAAGAAGTGTGAGCATTTGTCTGCTCGCTCTCATGGCACTGAAGTCAAAGTTCTACTTAGAATGAGATTATATTATCATCTACTTTGTACTTCTATTTCTACATCAAAATACAACAAAGGAAAAGAGTCTGTTTTTCCCTTTTTTAGCTATTCCCTTGTACAAAAAAGAAGCCATGTGTGTCCTTTCAGGAAAACCTAGTTTATTTATACATAAAGGTGATAACAGGTTGGGTAAGGGAAACAAGAAGTAAAGGGGTAGCAAAATATCTAAATACCAGATACGTGTTTTCCATGGAAACTCACAGTATTTGCTCTATGTTTGTCTTTTTCATATAGTTAATACATTCAACAGAGAAAGAAGTGACTAAAATAGAAAGCTCATTCTTATTTTAAAAATTAAATGCTGGAAAGTAAAATGTACATATTAAAAACGTAGCATTGCACTCTAAGGGAAATAACAAATGCATACCACAGCCCTTTTGTCAAAAGCATATAAACAAAACTAATTAGCTGAACTGTGTTTTCATTGTAAGTTTTGTCAGGAACTCATTAAAACCGTGTTCACAAGAATACATTCAGCTCCACGGAAAACTCGGGGCTTTCTTGATTCATTATCAGTGCAATTGGCAAGGCTGCCTGTTTGGGATCCTCGTTACCTGTAATGAATGCGCGGATCTCAAACGCTGAATTACGTGCCCTGTCCTACACGGCTTCCCTGCTCTGTGGCAGCGCTCATCCATATTCCTCAGCCTGGCAGTGGGAAAGTAACAGTCATCACAAGTTCAAATGCATCTCCAGATAAAAAGAAAAAGAAAAAGAAAAATTATTTCTAAGCTCAGCCCCGTTTTTTAATGTCTCCTTTTGCAAAGGGACAGAAAGAACGCACCTGGCTGCAGCCCAGCTCCAGCATTTGTTACTGAATAGGTTATGTAAAAGAGTAAATTTTACGAGGCACAAAACACATAAAAGTCCCGCTGTATTTTCAGAGAAATACAAGAAGTGGCTCCAGGATGCGGTTAGGTCACTTACATGGTAATTAACAGGTAATTAACCGAGGTTCTCGTCCCCGCGGTCATGTCGTGGGTGCTGGGGCTGTGGCTCCTGGGCCTGCACAGGGCCCTGCCTCACGCTCAAGCCTCAGAATTTGGCTGAAAACCTGAGGAAAACCTTGTTGTTTGACCAAACCTTCTGTCAAATATTTCTATGTCTGACTTTCTGCTTGCTGGAAATCCTTACTAGAAATCTCCTGAATTGTTTTGCTGTGTTGCGATCTTACAAGTCTATGAAAAGTATTACTACCACAGCTGAGTAACACCATCCTATGCTTGTTTAATAACACTTCAAGAAACAGTAAGACACTCCAGTGCCAAGGAAAGCCAAATGCGGGGGCACTGCACAGCCTGCACTGCCTTCCCCTCCACGTCCACAGCCAAGGGCTCTTCCCGGCGTTGGAAGAACAGGGCCAGGGACACGTGGACAAGCCAGCAACACACAGCTCCTTGGCGGGGTCCGGAGGGGCTGCGTCCAAGCAGCTGGGCAATGTCACCACCAAGCCACTTTTTGCCATTTGAAAGATTCTTGTGACTGAAGAAGGCCACCCATGATTAGGAAAAGCCGAGTATTATTCTCATAATGCTGCAAACTTCAGAGAAAACGCATATGGTCCCCACTGGCTAGCACCGGTGGTTACAACAAGTCTGGAAATTTATGCTTGTTGCTCTGTACAGAGGAAAAATAATATACAAACGGGCACTAATACACTAAATATAACAGGCTTAACTTGTCTTTTGAATTTCCTGGCTCACTTCAAGATTCCTCTTCTTTATCTGTTTTTTCCCATCATAGGTTTAAATCCTCTTTGGTTTATTTCCAGATTAAATATTTGTATAAAAATCTCACCATCTGCAACTCTCATCTCCGAAAAGAAAGCCAAATATGTTTGTAAAAGCAGGATTACTTATAAGGATTTGGGAAGGAATTGAATGCATGGAAAATTAAGGGGAGATGCACCCACCTGTCTCGGAAAAACAACTTTGATTTCATCTTCTTTTTTACCAAACTCAATCTATTTTTAAATTGATAGATTAAAAAGTGATTTTCAGCACTTGGGAACTGCTGGATACAAAAGGGAAAACCAAGAGCACTTCTATATCAAAATGAACTTGTCTGAAGCCAACTCAAATCTATGATTTATATTTAAAAATATTTTAAACTGAGATGCAGCTGGAAGCAGAGAGCTGAGCTGTTTGCTCGGATTCTGGGTGGTCAAGTCCTGGAACTGAAGGACAGCAGAGGTTACAGAAAGGAGGGAGAAGAGCAGAACATAGTTCTCCCCCAGATTTCTATATATTAAAAAAAAAAATCCAGAATAATTTATGTTACTATATGACATTGAGTAGGTCATAAAAGTATCAAGCCATTCAACTTAAGAACACGGTGAGATTTGTATCAACATTTTATGGTATATTCAAGTCTTCGATATCTCAAATAAAATATCCTAGAAACATCAAAGGCTTGTCTGACAGCTGTTCACTTTTGAAATTCAATAAATGAACAGCAAAAAGAAAGTCACTTAAAAGGATAATGCATCAGGTCTTGAAGACAAATTACTCACTTAAGGTTAGGTAACTTGCTTTTGAGAAGAAACAGCTGTGTTTCAGCTTTGATGATCATATGGCCACTTCTATAAACCATTCAGCTACTGCAACATTAATGAACAATTTATCATCTCGACCATATTGTTATCCTCAGAACTGCCAAGTCCTCTTGGTCTCGCACTTCAAAACCACCCACACCCAGGGATGGGCTGGAAGTTGGGCAACCCTTTTGAGTTCATGTGCTCACTTTTAACCTCCCTCCTTTCCTTTTTCCAGACCCTTCTTTCCTTTCCAGTTTACAAACACTTAAAGCCAGAAGGTACGTGTCCTTCCCAACTTCACAAGTACCCAAGAACAGCCAGGTGAGTTGCCCTAATTGCATTATTTTGTTTTTTCTGAAGTATGCTAAGTCGCAAGCCTTTGTTTTGCTATCTGAACCTCAGGCTATAGTAAATGAATTCTCTGCTACCTTTGAAGGAAGAGATGAAGAAAAATTCCCAAAGTGCAAAATCAAACAGAAAAGAAAGACTCTCTGGTTTACTTGCAATATACATCTTGTCCTGCTGCTCCTTTAATATTTCCTTTCATGATAAAAATCAGTGAAGGGCAGGTAGAGGTTTTTTATTTTTCCCTTTCCCACAAGTACCAGTTTATTAGAAAAGCACATTGGTGATTGCAAACCATTATAACTCATATTAATCCAGATTGCAAACCATTATAACTCATATTAATCCACTTGTTTATGCCAGGAGAATCCATTTACTTATGTGCCAGATCAGACAAGAGAACGTTTTCTTCTCTGACTCCCCATACTCTCCCAGCATTTTAACACATTTCTGAGCTTCACTATGAAGCAAAAGCCTCCTGCAGTTCGTTTGTTGATATTGGATTTTTTTCCCCTCAAATCCGGCAGTCCTGCTGGCATTCACTTGCAAATAATGGAGAATGATTTTTAAATTGCCAATGCAATTATCATTACCTAAGACAAACACTTAAAAACAAACCAGGTCTCTTCACTTAGTCACTCATTCCATAGCTTAAAACAGTTCCACCACTTAAACTACTTTGACATGTGAACCATTTGTACATGCCTGCACGCTTCCGAAGAAGCTCCTTCCCAGATTAAACCAAACCCCAGGCAAAGAAATAGCTCTTTATAATAGTAGCCACATTTAAAACTGCCCTGTAAAACAAGCAAGCAAAAACTCTCTCAAAACCCCAACGAACACAAAAGCCCCACTACCGAGACTATCCAGGAACAAAATAAAAATGTGTATTGCTGCAGGTTAAAATGAGAGATCTGATAATTTACAAGCAAAGGGGCTCTGTGGTTCACTAATTATAAGATGCATACTCAAAACCTCAGGACCAGAATTTAAAGTCTTCCTTCAATCACTAAGAAAGCTTTCATACTTCTGTTAAGAACATAAATGTCCGCATTCACATATGAAAATTCCCATGTGACAATAAACCATACTCAGCTTCAGCTGCAAAGGGGAGTGGGGCCTTGGGTCCATATTTACATTTACTAATCACAAAGTGAGCAGAAGGGCTCGGGTCTTCTGCAGGTCCCCCGTGAGCCCGGCCATCCCCATGCTCACCAGAGTGCTAGGCCTGGCCTAAGTGGGCAAAGAAATGAATGTTTCCTCCTTGGTACAAATACAACGACAAATATCTACACTCGAGCACTAATCCTGATTTTGATGTCAAATCATTTGAAGTTTTAATTGTCTGGGATGTGTGTGTGGAAACATGCAACCTTCAAAGCCTTAGTAAAGGACTAAAACTGCATGATATCGCAAGAAAGTCTTATGGGGTATTATAACACATACCTGAATTATTTAAAAAACTGCCAGGGAGTCTAAATTGCTGATAGGTTGTCCCTTGGTAAGTGTTTCACCTGTTTAAAAAAAAGAACTTCTCCATTTCCAGGAGAACTGCAAGGCAGCTGTGCTCCTGAATAATATCAGAAGCACGATAAAGGCAAAAATGGTGACCACGAATGGGGTAAAAACAAAAATTCCACTGGCGTATATTCCACGTGGAGGCCTGCACAAGAGAAGCAACAAAGTGGGAAGCATTTCCATGGCAGGAAGCAGCAGAAGTGGCAATCTGTACTTTTACTTGACACCTCTTCACAAACCAAACCCGCTAAAACCCACTCTTCCATATATCACAAAGAGGAACTTCTGATTCTACCGTTTTCCTCCTTTTCTAAATTTCGCTATAGTCATTCTAACTTGGTTGTTAAGGCTCTGAGCTACTGTCACTAGAAGTAAATTCAATTAAATCCTTTCTTGTTTCTTTAAAATCAAAGCTCAAAAGATTCCCACACTATTTCAGGTTCAGCAGCTGACGTTATATTCAAAGACCTGAAGGAAAAAACAGAAATTTGCCATAAGACTATTCTAAGACCCATAAAATACAGCAGTATTCAGCACTACTTAAATTTAATACAATTAGTGTTTTGTTTTTTTTTTTTTTTTCCCCCCTACCTGCTTGGATAGTTTGACACCTCTTGAACAAAAAAGCCAATAAAATAAAAGAAATACTAAAAAGTTAACTTAAAAAAAAGACACTTGTTTAACTGGTTCTTATGCAACCATTCAAGCTTTCTTGCCCTAAAAAAGTGTGCATTCACTTAGGAAGAACCTCTGCTCTGAAGAGTGATATAACCTATTAGTAATTAATATCTTTGTATTAGGTGTACCGCTTTAGACCAAGGTATTCCTAACAGTGACATATTTTTGGAGTTTATTCTAGTCTGCACTGCAGAAATAATATTTATTTAGAAATTAGTAGTAAAGTTACCATTCACAGACCTATCAGTTTGAATTTATTGATATAATTCAGGTAGAAAATAAAATAAATATTGATTTTATGGACCTATAGCTGCTAACACACAAATAAAAATAGAATTCCAATAGAATTTACAGGGACAGTCCTCCCAAAGCATAACCTAAGTGTCAATTCTTGGTCCTTCTTCTCTATTGTTTTTGTTTTTAAAAAATTTCTTTTTCAAATTATCTCTGATCAATCTGGAATGTGAGTGCCACAAAGGGAAGGAGGGGGAGGAGGGAGCAGAAAGAAAGGATTTGTGTAGGAAACAGCACCCAGCTCTTCTTAGAGTTGAAATATTCAGATAAAAGCAACATGCAATATAGAAATTAGAAGTCTAAATCCATGTTTGGCTACATATTTCCAAATTCCTTGCTCTTTTAGACAAGCACTCATTTGAGCTGCTGCATTTGCAGAAAACACTTTTTCCCCAAATATATCTGCAGGGATGTATTTGGAAGAAAGTCTGGTGTCGGCGCAAGGCACAAGTCTTACATATTTGACAAGATCCATGGTAAAACACAATAATCATTCATTTTCCAGTTCTTTTCATTAGTCAAAATGTTAAGCCTAACTCCAAGCAGACAAGACCACAGAAGAACAAACATTTATGTGCTATCAGTTTCTATCCACCTCATCAGCACATATTGTGACTTTATATATGTTCATTGTGAGAAAAGAATATATTTGGATTTGATGTTTGTTCAGTTTTTCATGTTTGCATCAGGCTTATGGCAGGATATTCCCAAAGGATTCCTCCGCAGAACACAAGCACAACCAGTATTTACTTCTAGTGCTTCAAGGTGGGCAAATGCCAACGTGCCTGCTGGCAAAATCAACAACCTTCAAACAGAACGCAGAGCAGAGGAGCCCCTGTGTGTTTAAACACTTTGTGGGAAGGAAGAATGATTAGAAAAGCAGCAAGATTGGGTTTTTTCCCCTTATGGCCGCGTGAAAGACTTCTGCAGAAAATGAAGTGCTGTGCTTTCAATGGATCACTCTGTAAATTCAGATCTCATTAATATAAGTCTATTTATAGTCCAAGTGAAAATTACATCATAGATATTTAGGATTTTTGCCTCCAGCCCCTAAATTGGAAGATATATTTCTATCAAAGTCACACACTAAGAGGAAAGAGGTTCCGAATAGGACAAGCAAAATACAGCAAGCTAAAAACTAACTTTCCTGTATGAGATGTTGACTTGGAAGCGGTGTGAAAACCCCCTCCCAACAGGAGTCATTGACAACTGCACAGCTGTAATAATTGGAGGCTGCAGAACCTATTCAAAATATTCAGCCTCTCCCATTCTAAGTACTCTTAAATTCATTATCTTTTGCTTAGCCTTGCTGACATCTGAACAAGTCCTGGGTACATTTCCCAAACATTTCCATGGAAGACAGGCTACAGCTCTGAGTGCTCATCCTCCCCTCTGAAATATTAAATTGTTTATAGTAAAGGATTGCCCTTAGCTGCCCCTTTCCTGATCCCCAAATAATTAAAATATCTGGAAAAACAGAAAGACCATTTGATTCTCCATCCATGAAGGGAAGGCTTAATACCACTCAGCCCAAGGTAAATGAGTTATGCATATCCAATCAGTTATTTTTTAAGAGGCCTTCATAACTTTGGGATCATTTCCTTTGAAAAATTCCCATTTTTCATTACCTCCATTTATCAATGTCAATTATATTTAACAGAAAAAACGGGTTCTCAATCTGTAGAGTGAGAGCTGTGTCAATTCCGTGCAGGAAAATATCAGATTAGCAGCCACAATATTATGAGAAAATTTCTAAATATGCAAAAATGAGCAGCCAGACTTTTGGATTTTTGTATTTGCTGAATATTCACCTTCTCTAACTAATCAAAGCTGCCTTGACTGTGGGGATGAGGATAAGGCTGAAGCTGCACAGAGACCTCCCCTCGTGCCTGGGGAAAGGCAATACAGACAGACCTCAGTGCAATTGCTGCCCTGCTGCTCCAGGCTGTTTGCAGCAGGACTGTTGCACAGCAGTCCATGGAAAAGAGCTGTTTTCAAATGCTTTTTGTTCTAGGTGTTTTTGTTGTTACTTGTTCTGTTCCTCTGTTTCAAAACTTGAGGGTCAGTTACAGCAGACAGAGCAGGTATGAGAAAGAGCAATAAAACACAGATGACTCAATCCCTATTCTCCATCTAAGATATGCACAGTGAATAGAAAAATAGGCTACATTAGAAGAAATATCTTCAACAAAAGCTGTATAAACTTTCTTTTATCTTTCCTCCTTTTAAAAGATTATCATTTATCTGCTAACTGATTTTAACTATGATGTCTATATGGCTCATTTTATGATTCTATATAAAAGCAGCACATATGTGATCACTGGGAGTTTTACAGCACCAAGTCCTAGCCCTGCATCACGGAGCTCCCTGTACTAACACGTCATGCCAGAGGCCTAGATAAGCGTGGAGTCTGAACTCAGGCTTTTCTTAAGTTTTATTTTGCCATAACTGAAATGACCGCTTGTAATTGCAAGGTGGGCAAGATAATTCTGTATCGTGCTACTGGACAATACAAAAAAGTAAAGCAGCATAAAGATGCTGACAAATCTTTCCTTCTTGTCCACTGCCTGCAACTGTACGAGTATGCTGGGGGTCTCTGCCTGCAGCATTGCCCCACATGGCTACACTCCAGATCAAAGTTAATCTAATTATGTATTTTCTAAGAACCAGAGGATTTATCAGGTGGTAAATTTACATTACCACATAGTCCAAACTGCTGCTCTGTAAGTGAAGATAATCTTTTATTCTTGATTCAAAGATGTTTCCCTGATTTAAAGCACCAAGTAAACTGCATATTCTCTTGTTCAGACATAGCCTAAACAATCACGCCACAGGCCATCAGCTTTGGAAAATGAATGGTTGAAGGAGGCAGTCCCTTTCATCACTGAACATCTTCAGTTATCAAACATTATTTCAGGGAAGATCACATACTGCAAGTATCTGCTGTTCTTCTGAAAGCCCCGAATGACATGTGAGCACAGAGTCAAAAAGAACAAAGTGCTCCCTTACGAGACCAGTCACAAACACTCCCACGTGCAGGTGAAACAAAAAAAAAAATTGGAAAAATGAAGTGGAGAGCAGCCCGGAATTAGAACACAGGGTGAAATGGCAAGGACTTGGTCTTCCCTGTGCTCCCGACTTCTCCTGAGGTTTTTAACACGTGCCCATCTTCTCAACAGAGACATGCAGTGAAGCTGAAACCTAGGTGTAGGTTAGAGCTGACCACCAAGAAAACCTTGTGTGCTTTCTACAATGTGCTTGCTCTTAAACTGGACTAGCTAATGTGTTAGATACCTCATGGTTAAAAAAAAAAACCAATTTTTTTTTTTGCAGTAAAAACAAACCCTTGGAAGTAAATTAATGAAGAACCAAATGGCAAAGCAGATTGGATTGTTCCCACCAAATGGTGTTTCAAACCCAATTTAATTAGGTCATAAAATGGACCAACGTATACTGGAGCTAAGTAGGCAATTAAATGCTTTGTATCGCAGAGTGGGAGAGGCATCGGTGGCACAGGGCTGGAGAGCAGAACATGTGGCGTTCAGCTCTCAAGTAATTTACCCATCTCAAGGGAGGAATAAAATGAATCAGAGTAGAAGATGGCTTCTACAAAGTGAAGCATCTTTGATTTCATTCCCATTTTATGACAAATCAAAATCTCTAAAGTATTGATTCTCACTCTCAAGAGTATAGTAGACCTCTGTATAGTAGATCTGCTTCGATCTTTAGGTTTATCGCAACTTATCCATTTACTAAGGATTCCTTATATATGAGGCTTGGGTATTTCCTACATAAAATAATGCAAAACCTTATATTTTGATCTGTTTTACCCTGAATTGATCTTCAGATGTCAGCAGAGAAAGAAAATAACTTGTTTAACAGAAGCAACCCAAAGTCTAACTTCATCAGCTGTCTCTTTTTCAAATCTCTCAGAAATCAAAGTTGAAAATAAGAATTGCTCACACACACAAATACAAGCACACAAATGCACAAAGACACAGAAAGCCATCCCAGCACAAAAGTTGCATGTGCATAAGCATGAACACAAGTTTAAGATACTAATACTATTAAATCGTGAGAGTACTTTCAAGATACTTTCTTGAACTTTAACTATTCCATAAATTTTGCCTATTTGGTTCCAAATGGATAATAGCCAAAAAACAAAAGAGATGTAGGAATAACTTAAACATGTTAATCTGTTCTTAATAATCAATGACTGCTCATTTTCAACGCCAAACACGCGTATCATACTAGGTTTTTGTTTTGTTTTCTTTTTATGGAGAGACAGTCTGAGAAATGGTTTTATCACGTCACTTTTATATTTGTATCTTCATTATTTTGATATTAAATGTTATTTAATAAAGATACACATAAACATACATAGATATCAGTCTACATACTGGTAGCAAGTATATTGTGCTTCCTAAATTTATGCAGTTCAGCTTGTCAGAATGGCAAGTGCTTCGATTAACCCAACCTGTATCACTGTAATTCAAACAGATGAGCACGACATGGACCCACAGACCATTCTCTCAAAGATACTTTCAAAACTATATGAATATTCTGTGAGGTTCTCTCAATAAATATTATGAAAAAGCTCTGCTACCTTTTTGAAATCCTTAATTGCTGTTACAGCTTCCCAAATGCTTAGCCCCAGTGAATAAGGCTGATCATTGCTGAAGAGACTTATGTGATTAACATAGCACAGTTAACTTTGGAGACATTTTCCAATAAAACCAAGTACCCTCATGACATTCAACATTTTTCCAGCATTACCCATTTCATCTAAATTACTTCTACTTAATATACTTTTTCAGGATTCTTCACAAACTGCCATTTAAGATGCAGAAACCTAAATTGCTAACAGAGACCCCAATTGATATGCAAAGTGTATATGACAACATTTCCAAATTCAATTGTAACTGAC
Organism: Rhynchotus rufescens; assembly: GCA_032273925.1. NCBI lineage: Eukaryota > Metazoa > Chordata > Aves > Tinamiformes > Tinamidae > Rhynchotus > Rhynchotus rufescens. Next base: position 3,868 of record JAVCKT010019619.1, on the reverse strand, counting down.
AATTCTGTACTAACACTTATTTAACCTCTATACTACTAATAAGTCTTAATATATTTTATTCTTTTTGAAGAATCATGTCATTCTCATCTATCGCTGTACTAGATATATATATATATATATATATTTTATATATATATATATATATATGAGTGTTCTACAGCATTTCTATTGCTGCTTTGGGCGTAGAGAGGATCTCAGCAGAGATACGTTACACAGGCCAAGCTTGAACCAATTCTCTAGTCATTCTTACACAGCAGTAGCAACAGGGCCTTGAAAAGCACTGTCATTTCCAAAACTCATTTTGCAAGCATGACAATTGATGATGAAACCCGTCATCATTAAGGAGTTCTCATTATTATATTCTTTTCCTGAAGTACTGCAACATAGATTAAAGGAAATTGGATACTTCTGCTTTTAAACAACATTACGGCTTTGGAAAAAGACCTACTGAATCAACAAAAATATTTATAGAAAACTATAAAAACTCAGAGAAGATACATGGTCTCTTATGTGAAAGCTCTCTGACTGATTCAAAGCATGAAAAAGAGGAGAGAAAGAGAGAGAACTTCGGATCTAGCTACTATTTGCTAGAAGTCACCATTTGCAAAAGAAATGGAACCAGCTTCTCAAAACTATTTGGTTGTGTCCTCAAGGTCTAAATCCACAGCGAAAAAATTAAAGATAGCAGTTTAATTTTCACTTAAAATAACACATAGGAAAAAAAGCTTTACTGTTGCACCTCTGTGCCAATTACAGTCTTCCAATAAATGCATACACATGACAGTATACTTCAGCTTATATATTCAAGTGTCATCATACTTAATCAAGTAAGGTTTGGGACTTTAAAAGCTTTAGTCTCAGAGGATTATAAAATGAAGTTGAAATTAATCAAAATTTTAAAAATAAAACTTCATATCTTATTTTTCTTTACCATCTGTCCAGGTTTGATTCTTCAACCAACCTGCCAAAGATGAATTCCCTTCGGAACAGCGTTTCTTGAAGCTGATTATTGCTACAGCAGAGCAGAGTACGGTGCCTATGCACTGCGTGCATCCCACAAAGAGCAAATACACCTAAAGTGAATTTGCAGGGTGAACAGGAGTTATCTGGCCAGCTTTACTTAACTATATGGTTGCCTTTTGAGCTGAAGTATTTGGCTTGAGAAAAGGTTTTTGCAATATTTTGTACATGAAAATAAATAGACATTGAACGAGGAGGGTGAAATTACACTACTCCAGACATAATGAGAAGCTCTAGGAAAGTTAACAAAGAATCAGGTTTCAATAGATGCTGTGTTCTATACTTACATATAGGACATTAGGAATAGATAATAGCTGGCCACCACCATTGCCAAAGAGGAACCTGCCAAGCTCACACCTTCAGCCAGGCATGGGAGACACTGGGTGACAATGACGTAGAGCTCCTCATGGGTGACAACACAATGTCAAGGACAGTGGGTAAGTGTGTCTCCAGCACAAGCACTGTCCATCTGTGAGTGGATGGCATCAGAGAGTCTCACTCGGTGAAAAATCAGAGTTTCTGAGGTCATATGTATTTAATAAAAGCAATGAACACGGTCCATAAAAAAAATCTACTTCCAATTCCTTTGCAATCTGTTAAAGAATGCAGTATTTAAACTTAGCAGTTTTTTTAAATTACAAGGTAATTCTATTCTTAGCTTTCAATCCTACCATATGTAGACTTGTGTTAAGTTTTTTTGAGTGACTTCAAATGCTGTGATTTATCTAGCTGTGGAAAAAAATTGTGATGGATAATCACAACAGCTTTGATATTTATTTTAAAAGGAGCTTAAAAAGTCATAATAATATAATCCAAAATGATGGCACCAAATAAATCAAAATCATTG
>JAVCKT010019617.1:13218-26320 GCA_032273925.1 Rhynchotus rufescens | reverse complement strand
TCCCCCCCCCCTTTTTCTTTTTTCGGGGGGAAAAAGGGTGGATCTGAGTTACTCTTTCAAAAAGGCTTAACGCGATAGTGAAGCAGGTACGTGACACAGGCCTGTATGTGCAGCACTGCTTCAAATATGTTCTACTTCCCAATAAGATTCAAGGCAATTAGATTTCCATGTTCATTTTTAAGACCAAAATCAAAAGACAAGAAAAGCCCTGAAAACCTTGAATCTTTGCTCTAAAACACAAAATAATGCAAAGCGCTCATTTCCAACGCAATTTCTCACCTACCCTTACAGTGGGACACGTAAGTCATAAAAAGGTTGACATTCCCTATGATAGGGATTACAGAATATTGATCATGGTAAACTTACAGAAATCACCAGCAATATACAGAAATCACCACCAATATCCCTTTGAAAGCCCAAATCCTTCAGGTCACCTAATCCCAAGTTGTACAGCAAAGCTGCTTGCTCAAATATGATCATTTAGATGCCATTAAAAGAAACCCAAAGAGAATGGCATTTTATACTCCATAAAAAATGTAATTAGGATACAAATCTTACTCCACATCGCATAGAGTACATAACAAACTCAGTACATAAAAACAAGGTCCACAACCTGAATAGCGCTTTTCTGGGAAACATCTTCATCATCCCCTGTATTTTCACCATAGATGACCATGTGGACATACACAGGGTTACATATTACACTACTCAAGGAGAGATCCTGACTTCTCCGAATGTTTTTTCCATTGGAAAGATGTACCGAATCTTTTGGCAAAGCAGCTTTTTTTCTTTCGTCTCTATCTGTGAGCAGTGGCTACATTTCCCTTTTCTCATTCCAGTGTATTCACAGCCCTTCTAAAGCAAGAACCTTAGGGGAAAAAAAAAAAAAGGAAAAAAAAAGACAAAGCTACCCCAATAATTTCTCAAATGACAACTGCCACAGGAGAGTACTTACATCTCTGTGTGCATCAAGTCTTCTCTTCACAATGGTCTAAAAATTCATCAAATATTAATGGCATCTGGTGTGAGCAGCAAATGCAATTCTCAAAGCACTGAGGGCATCGACTAATAATTCTGGCATCCAAATAGCAGCAGAGAACTAAACCGCTCTGAAAACGCAGGGGGAAAGATCATCTCCTTAATAAAATGAAGACGAGAGGTGACAGCAACCGATCATCTCATTCAATTCCCGTTTTAACTCGCTCGCAGCGAACAAGAACACATAATGAAATGTGACTGAGCAGATACCGAGCAGTGTGGACAGATTTGTTATATAGCTTTGCCTGCCCCGTGGAAGGAAGCGTGCGCACGCCTAAGCCACCTCCAGCAGCTGGCTGGGCCCAGAACTTACCTTAGGCGTGAGAAGAGATTGCTGCATGAGGGCTGAGCTCCCGGGCTCCGCACATCACTTGCAGTTGCACAGGTCCGGGAAAGGGATGCGCTCATCTTCACGGCTTGAGGCGCTGGAATGGCCCTGCATGCCACGCTTTCCAAGCTGCCAGCTCCCAGCAAAGTGGAGACCACGCGCTCCCGCTGCCCTGCTCCCGTCTCATCCTGGAAAAGGGGACGCAGTTGTTGTTAGGAGCAACATTGGCTTCTTCCTGCCTCCTCTCCGATATCAATAATGATGACATGCCACGAGGAAAGGTCACTTTGCATTCATTTAAATCTTCCATGAGGTAAAACCCAACACAGGAAGGAAACACAACCATCTTATTCCCCCACCTTAGGATCACCCACCGGCGCTACCGGTATGGGTTTGTGCTTATTTTTCTTTCTTTCCCTCTCCCTTGCCTTATCTCCCAAGTCTGTCTTATCAGAGGTCTGATCTGCAGCCTTTCTGGCTACAAGGGGACATTAAGTATCCCTAATGCATCCCGGTGAGAAGGAGCACTTATTTTTCCAAGCAACATGCAAAGCTTTCAGCAGAAGCAGAGGGTCTCATTGAAGACTGTGTTCTGGCTATGCACAGAGACTCTGATTTAGCTGCTGGCATATAACAACGTATAAGCATGACATGGTATCACTGGGTATCACAAGGACATATTCATTAGTTTTGTTTATCAGCCAATCTGGGTTCATCGAGATTGATGGAATTTTGGCTGTTCACAAATACCGAGTCTTTAATTAATGTGACTGTTTCTCCAGAGATGATTTCCCTGTGATCAGCTGTAAAGTGTTAACAGTGTCAGCAATGAGCTGGTTGTAATAAACATTCACGTTAGCACTCACCTAAAATGAAAAAAAAAAAGGAAGATGATAGTGATTACATTCACATCTTTCTTTGTGATAATCTGTTTTACTGGCAATTACCGGACATTTTACCAGAGATAAACAGAACTCTTGAGCCAATAACTTATTTATATAAAAATCAGAGAGAAGCCCACACATATGTGCTATACTCGGAGGTGTGGATCTGATAAGCTCCGATCCTGCAAGTCCTTGCAGTAAACTGGGGAGTTGTTTTGCTGCCAGCACATCAACACAGCGGTCAGGAAGCCTGATAGCAATTCACCACATCATGAGGCAGCCACAGTGTTTCCATGCAGGAAAAGCAGCTGGGAGCTATTCTACCGTTCATCTTTTGGTGGCTAATCAGGTCTTCATCCCTCTCTTGTACTGATCTGGGCTACAGCCTTTAAATACAGGCACATACTCCTCTGAATAGCTGGTTCTTCTGCATAACTCATTCATTTCTCTGCTTACTCATGTTCTAAAGCTAAGAGGATCTGCCAGAATGAACAAACAGTATTTCTTGCACTGCCCTGTTTCCTCCATGAGATAGAATTAATAAACCTTGGGAACGGCCTAAATATATCAAAGAGGTGTTCCTGGCAAAGCTGCCCTACTGCAAAATAATCAGAACACTAAACTGATGTAAATGAGGTCTGGGGACCACACTAACAGGTTTTAAAACTGTAGCAGGATTAAAAATGACATGTGGTCGAAGTCATTAAATAGAAGGGTAGTACAAGAAAGTACCTAAAAGTTACAGTGAAACTTACTGGAACAAATATTTATAAATTTTATCAAACAACACATCATTTTGACAGTTTTCCATAAACTCATGGAACATGCAGAACATTTATTTGTAGCAAGATAAAGATAATGAATAACATTTTAAGAGTTTATTAACATAGGATGTCCTAGCACCATCAGCTTTCGTACTTCCATTTTTTAAATTCTATTTTCTAAGAATCCTGGAAGGGAATTTCTAACTGCAAGAGTCTTCAAAATCACCATCATCATCCATATCTGTATGCATGCAAACCAAATCAACAAAAGCACAAGCTGAACTGGATATAAAACTGCCATTACCTCAAACTCTCTCTCTCTCTCTCTCTCTATATATATATATATATATATATTTATACACACACATTTGGATCTAGTACAGAGTAGGAAAAAAAGTAGCATTTTAATATGATGAAAGAGGGCTGTTGTAGTTTTATATCAAATATGTTAAAACCAGAAAAATAGAAATTATAAGAGAAATGATGGTGCAGTCTCTGGCGTAGAAGTCGTGGAAATAGGACTTCCACAACGGCCTATGAAATAGGCCATAGTCCAAACAAACAAAATAAACTGGCATATGCCAGCGTATCCCTCTCTTGTTGCTTAGCTGCTGCAAATAGCTTTTCTTCCAGGGACAATAAAAGGTATTTTGTGTGTTATATGCATTTGTGCTACTTTTAGCCTTGGACATCTGGCGAGTCTGATGAAGGATAAGATGTTGTGAAATGACATAGAGAGACAACTCCTTTTTTTGCTTTAAAACGGTGAGGCAAACTAAAACCTGCATTTTCCTCAGCAAGTTTACCAGCTAATGGCTGCAACATATGACGAGTAGACTCTAGAAACTTTTTTTAAATGGAAGACCCAAGATGCAGAAGAGGACAGACTGTTTGCACACTATGGACGGCTGCTGCTCATACTCTGAAGAACCCCCTACAAAGCACCTCAGAGGCGCCTGAACTGACCCCCACAACGCATGGTTATTCTAACATGAGATTTGCCCTTCCTGCCAGGATCCAACTCAGCAAAGCAGCTCTCTTACCAAGCCCAGGGAGCAAGAGGGTTGCATTTTTACTAAAAGGCACATTTCCAGTTGCGTGCATCCTGTAAGATCATTGCTTCACCTCCTGATACTCTGCCCAGAGAGTTTTCATATCTCTCTGTTCTTCCTGCTGTTGTTCTCGTTTTACAACTCTTTTTCTCCCAGGCGTTTTTGACTGACAGCTAAAAGCCTTAATACCTCTGAGGTGATGCCAGAGGAAGAAACTCCTTCAAGTCAGAGCCTCCTCTCACTCACATGGGTGCCCTCAGTCACACTCTAACGAGTGAGAGGAGACTCAGGGCCATTCGCTCGAAGACATCTATAATAAAAAGTCACAGCTTGTCGGCAACCACAGGCAAGCGACAGGAGCTGCCATGCGATGCAATTGCTGGCAGATGGCAGTGTTGGGAGACCAGATCTCCTCAGCAAGCAGCCGCAGCGCGGAGATGATGGAGCTGCTTCCACAGCTAACCTGAACCGCAGAGCTGCTTAAGCCAGTCTAGCCCATGTGTGCTAATCCGGTGCTCCTGCGTGAGTGAAATGCTCTCTTGGTTTGTTCTCAGGATGTGTTTTTTTCTTTTTGCTCATCCGGCTTGGAATGTACAGTGCACTCACTTTTACTGGCCCTGCAGTTACTGCAATGTACTTTGTCTTATCTCGAAGCAAAACAAAAGGCAGTGTTACAATTAACCCCCTTTTTATTCTTATTTTCCAGATACAGACTTCAGGTAATTAAAAAAAGAAAAGTCTATAGGTAAGAAAACGATTCATTTTTCTTGGCTTTTGATTTATATTAACTCCACCATTTAGTGCAGTACCTAATCTGTCCTACTGGGTAACAGTACCAAGAGCAATGAAATGACAATAATAAGGAGAGTTTCCAGCTCTAGCCATCAGGATATATGCAGATGAGCACAAGGAAATCACCAAGCACTCAGTCAGTCTAATGTTATGGAGCTTTGTAATAAATTTATTGAATTTATATTTTTTTTATTAAAAAAATAATTTGACAAGATCTCATAGTCATACCGATCTGCTCACCTATCAATTGAAAGCTTAGAATTTCGGCATGTCCTTAAATGCAGAAGCAGAGAAGAGCACATAAGTATGAAAGTAAAAATCATTTAGTTTTGCTGCTACTTCCAGGTCAAATTAACCTCAGATTTTGACTGAAAAAAAAGGCACAAAGAACAAAACTCACACTCAGTGAGTTCAGCAAGAGAAAAATGTCCTTCCAGCAGGCAGTGTAATTCACCAACCTGCCTCTCAGTCATCTGTGAGTTCTCTGACAGGAGCGAATTGCTAAATACGTAATTTAGAAGCATGATCTGAAAAGAGACAGGGAAAAGTATTTACTTTGGTGAAGTATCAGTCACATGCCTGGTATATATTAGAAGGTTAAACCCATGAGAGTCAGCTGAGTTACTTGTGACCAAAGAAAACAATTAATCATCGTTTTTCATGTTTTATAGAATTTTAAATATGTATTTACATGTGGCATACACTGTTTACTTTAGGTATTTTTAAAAGTAGATTTCTGAAGTCTTAAATGGTTGGCAGGTATTCTACCATACAAAATGATTTCTTTTGGGCTGGGTTGTGATAAGCTGTTCTCAGTAGTGAATTTGAGGGTCTGAGTTTTGCTTTGGCTTTGGTTTTAATTAAGCTAGTTCTATAAAACCCACAGAACTGCTCTTTTACTAAGTTACTTGATAATCTAACCACCTTTCATATTGCCACATTGTGATCAAATCAGAGACAGACTGTATTCTAGTTTGCAATGGTATAGAATCTTAGTAATAAACAACTACTATAAAAGAAAACTAAAGTTACCGTATTGCAAGCGCTTTGAAAACTCTCACCTTGCTAAGCGAGCAAGTAATGCAGGCCCTTTCCCAGAAACATTCACACATAAGAGAAGCCCGGATGTGTCAGTAAGAAAAATTTCATCATGGGCAGCAAGTCCCCAAATGTGAATAATTGGTTGAAGCAAGATGCTACAGGAAACCAGTATAACTCCATTCAGATCCTATATTAGGTTATTCCTGGTCCCTTCTTCTAAGGAGACCAAGGTTCTGCCATTGCCAGCACCCCAAGGTAACATTCAAGTGCATAACCCTCTAAAAACGGTAGCACGAGTGCCATCAGCATTAGCACAGAGCTCCCCAAGTCTGGACACAGAGGATGAGGATGCCACCCAGGTCCCAGAACATGCCAGTGGCACCAGGGCATCACAGCCCACTTGGATGGCCCAAGCATTTGCCACAACCTGCTGCCAGGCCGAGATGAACGTGCTTTAACTTTGCTTAGAAGATGGAGGTTTCATGAAAGCTGAACTAAAAGAAACCCAACATGTAAAACATGGCTCCTTTGGGCAAAAGGTGCAGGGCTGCCCCGGTACTTACAGACTACCCCAAGGCAGCTGAGAGGGTCAGCCGTGTCCTTCACTGCCTGCTGCGTTGCTGGGAAGGGGCCACTTGCAGAGCGAGCACCTGCAGGATACAGACTCAAGTCTTTACCTAACACAGCATCCAGGATGGTATTTCCTTATGTTCAGTCACTTGCCTAAATAGACTTCTCTGAGGACACGTTTCTTTTCATAAGCTTTCACATTACAGAAGAAATGTATCAAACAATAAATCACTGAACTGAGGGTTTTGCAGTCCCACAGTGGAACTCCTTTCAGTTCCATCGTGCCAGAAGCAATGGAAGCAATTATCAATACTTTATCAATATACTTTATAACTTTATCAATATAATTTCTATGCATCTCTGCTTTAAAAATAATGGTCCCCATGCTGCAAATGGTGATGAATCCACTTCTGAGCATTCTGCAAAATGACAATACAAACTATCTACTACAGAAAGTGACATTCAGTGACTTGCTAGTGCTAGCAACAGCTCTGTGCCTTGCTTTTGGATCTGTTCCAATTGGATGAATAGACAGTACAATGCCCCAAATGCAGGAATTTTGCTGCTCTCAAACATTCAGAGCATAATAATGAACCCTCTGCCCTGTAATGATAGGATTTCAAAAAATGGCCATTTATTTTAAAATAGTCTCTGTGGTTTGTAAAGCTGTTCCTACAGGATGCACATACTTTTGCAGGCTTTCGGCTGCTGGCCCAAGTGCAGAAAAGGATAAGAAAAGACAGCTTTAATTTACATGATGCTAACTAGAAGAAATGAGCGAGATGGCTCTATATAAAGCTACATATTATTTTCTTGGAAGGCAAAAATGGTGCAATGCAAAGGGTTTTTTTTTTTCTCTCCACAGTTAGCAGAATCCAGTAGGATATATATGCATTGCAAAGGTATGAACATGGAAGCACCTGGACAATAACTCCATTCATCCACAACTAAATCCCCAGCATTTGGAGTCTTACTTTCTGGGTTCCTAGGTAGAGTTTCAGCCCTTGGGTTTAACTGGGATATCTTAAAAAAGAGGGCAAGCAAAATTACCAGTATTTTTGATAACACAGGCTGCAGTGAAGGCAGCTTGAGCCAAACCTGACCAAGACCACTTGTGACATGAAGCTATTCTCATGGGCATGTGAAGATGGAGAGATGTGGTAGACTGAAGGGGGAGGCCATTTGCTGCCATTAAAAGCTATTATATCTATTCATGAGTGTTTTCTGATAGCCGCCTGCTGCTAGAGCTTACAAAGGGTGGAAAACACCCACTGAAGGGGACTCCACAGACAACCCTGCCTTGGTCCTAAGGGCAGGGCCTGAGTGCAAGATGAGGCTTCTCTTGGCGTCCTGGGCTGCAGTAAGAGCTTTACCCTTTACAAATAAAACTGAGATCATTCTCCACTTCCCCCACTTCCTCTCCTGCCCTTTTGGGAGCTGGTGCCTGGCTGAAGCAGGAGCACCCGATGTGCCATCCACCCCCCCATGAGAGCTGATCCACACTGAAGATCAGTCCCAGGATCTTCTCACCACAAAAGCTAACAACGTGACTAACACCAGCCTGGCCCCAAGTCGCTCTGAAGCAGCTGTAAGAAATTAAGAAAGAGAAGGGTGCTCCTTTCGCTTACGCCCTCTGGCTGTTTTTTCTTGGAAAAAAAAAAATCCCCTCTGGCCACCCGGGTGAGTAAGTTTACCATTTTGGAAACGTCTCTGCCACACCTACAGGGTGCTGAATCAGTACGGGTTACACAACTTGATGATCTGCAGGCAGTTTGACCTATTTACCTCTGCTCCACGGCTCGCTTCGCTTCCAGGAGCGCTGCAGCTTCGGTGCTGGATGTTCCTACCTCCCAGAGTCGCGGTGGGATGGAGCAGGAGCAGCTGCCTTGGTGCCTGCAGGAGCACGTGAGCATTTGCAGTAGGGAGGACATCAACCAGGGAGCCACGGAGGAAGGAGCTTCGGTCAGAAGTATGAGTGGAAGGTGACAAGAACCCCCTCTGCAAAAAGTTGCAGGTTTCCATAAATATTACACCCAAGGCCAACCGCACACGGTGCCTCTTGGATTTTGTGTGATCAAAATTCCCAAGTTAAAGGTAGAAAACTCAGTAGGCAGAGTTCTCACGTCCTCTCTAGACATGCTGTAAACTGGAAACCAAAAATCAGTGGCCAGTTCTGAAAATGTTGAAGAAAGGTTAAATGTGCTAACTCTGTTACTCACTGGGATTTATTTGCTCAGCTCTAATTTTAACTTTGGTTAGCCCAATAAAAGGTATCACATCACTGTCTGGGTAGCTGTCTTACAAAAAACAATACAGCTACCAACTTTCCTCTGTTGGATGACATACTTGGGCAGTAGCCTTTTTAAAAAGAAAAAAGTTCAACTTCTTTTGAGCACATTGGGTTTTCCATTCATTATTTTTTCTGATGCTGAAAGTAATGTTATTCATCTCAGAGAAGAATAGCTACATTATATTTTAAAGGTTTAACCAAACACTCTCCTCATTTTGCTGAAAGTTATCCTTCTCTCTTTCAGAATTTTAAAGTACATCTATAAACTGGGTGAAATCATCATCTTATTTTTGATGGTATCTAGTTCAAAAATACAAAAAAGGAAACAGGAAAAAAAGAGTGAATTGCGTGATTACAAAAGTGACTGCTGCCTGCAAAAATCTGGATGATGAAAATAAGCAAAGGAGGCACTCCTGTCCTGTGAGATCAGCTAATGAATGCTGAATATAGAATAAGTTTTACTTAGAAAATAGACATAAAGATCCCCAAAAGATCATTTCTTCATACTAATGGGTACTGTCCAGAATCTACGGTAATCTATACACTTGTGATTTTTCCACCTTTTTTTTGTTAATCTCCCTTCTAACAATTACATAAAGATCTTTTACAATTTTACACTCCTCTGCAATGTTGTTGGCTTGCAGTGAGGAAGCATGATCCAACTTTATCTGGATCGTGATTTCTATGACTTTTTGGATTCACAGTGGTGTTTAAGACTACATAGGTACAACTGGGACAACGATGATAAATTTTTTCTTCTACAGCTTTGTAAAAGCTGTTCTTAAAGGGCAATCGTATCGGTGCATATTCTTCTGTGGTTGTTTGGCCACCTAAACACATTAATTTTCAGTCCTCACTTAGTGGTATCAGGCTGTCTGGTATCACTACATCCACTCCTGCTGCCTGAATGTAATAATCTGAGGGGTCAGTCTTACCCAGATAAGACAGAAATCCTCTTCTCCAGGGGGTCTCCTTGTAGTTGTGTCAAGGGAGCATTGGGACACGTTCCTGCTGAGTATCAGATAACTAAGTGCATTTCAAAGGTCTGTGGCTCTTTTCCCCCTCTTCCCAGGCCTTTCCATCATGGATGTAAGGGACAAGTCCTTACAGTTGAAACACAGTTGCTCAGAACAATGGGCAAAATATTCCCGTCACAAAGTCGTGCATTTCATGCTCTCCTTTGGCTATGACAGTTTTTGGGACTTGCACCCTCACTTCCACAAAGCAGCTGTCCACTTGCATCACGAAAGGTTCGTGTCATGCCACCATGAAATAGCTGGCTAATGCTGGAACGTGGCACTCGAGCACGCTGCCAAGGCAAACTCCTTCTGTTTTTCCTGGATTAGAGGCAATCACACCACGTTAAACAAGCCATGTTCTCAACAGATCCTAGTTACAGTCATTGTTCAAGTAGAAGGAAGAGACTAAAGCCAAGTAGCTGGAAAAAGCAGCTCCTGTTACATAATATATGGAGCAACTTGACTGTTCTTTGATATATATGGATGCCCATTGCTTCCACTTCATTGTACCACCAAGGGAAGAAAAAGTACAATAATCTCTTTATGTCTCTTGCATTTGAATCCAACTATGATTAAAATACATCGTGGGCACCTTATGTAGCTATTAATTACTGAATGCTTGCCTCTTAATGAATTGGACTCTCATCTATGATAGACCAACTTCTTGCTATGTTTCCTAATGAAAGATGTAGTGGAATTGGAGAGTCATTTAAAATGAATAAAACAACAAAATCAATCTAAAAAAAAATTCCCAAATACACTGTATATTTTAGGATACAGTCTCATGAGGTTTAGTAAAATAAGGAGGTCTGGTCCAAGCCAGATCAGATCAGAAACCTTGGTGATGATTCCTATGGGTTTTCTTAAGAATGTCATCTAAGCTACATTCATTGACCATGACAAAATGTCTCAATATAATGTTAAAAATATCAGAGGTGCCAATTTTTCCATAGTACTGAAACTGAATAGTAATAATAGTAATTAAACAGGAAATAGGAAAAAGGAAAATAGTAATAATAACCACAAGTAATTTATAAGTAATAAAAAAGAAAGGAAATAGTAATAATAACCACATCAGTTTACAGAAATGATATCGAACTTTAAAAAGATAGAAAGCCAAGCTTTCTGCTGATCAGATCCCTGATTAGGAAAGAACATGCATTTTAGCAGTGCTTCCTCATAGAAATACTTTTTTCCCATATTTTTTTTTCCCATTAGGGAGGAGAAAGGGAGCATATTGTTCATCATTTGGTTTTCTGAATTATTTAATAATGCTGTTTTGTTTGTTGCAGAGCTGCTATACGTTATCCTGAAAGTGACTTCATCTCAAAAGTGGGTGACAGCATGTATAAAATACTTTGGGATTTTATTTATTTTGAAAGGGCCTATTTAACATCTGATGTTGCTTTCTACCGAGAAGCAACCACTTCTAGGGTGGAATGCAGTAGCTATTTCATTAATACTGACAAGCTAACTCTCATGGATATTGTATTTCAGAATAATGTCTTTTGGAGAGAACATCATAATTTATTATATCATCTAGCTAGGAGTAAATGGTGCTTTTATGTCATCTCAGCGTGACAGTAAAAGAGTAAGGATGCTACTCCAATTAAAACCTGTGGCAAAATACTGGGTTAAATTGAATGAAAGTAGATTTGGGCTTCAGCTTACAAAAATTATTTAGTATTCCTGTCCTCCCTTGAAGATTACTGATGAAGCAATGGCTTAACATAGGACAGAACTTGTACCTTGCTTCTGCAGCTGAGCATGCTGTCAGTTTGCATTCAGCTGGAGCTGCCTGGTGGTGGCCCCTAGTCTCTATGCTGCTCAAAAAGATGAGTCAAAATATCTTCTCCAACATTATTACCATTTTCGTTTGGAGTCTGGACTACTTTTACCAAAAATAGACTCCAAAAGAATGATTTTTTGAAATGAGAATGTAGTGTTTAAGTGGCACTAGCAAACAAATGAAAAATAAAATATGCTCATTCTTTATCAAATGGAAAATGAGAGCTAACATCAGTTTAGGTCCTGTAGTCTGAGGGTGTGGAGCACCATGATTTTTGTGATGATTTTTGCTATCTGAAAGCAGAATTTTGCTCAATCTCTTTATTTTAAAAACAAGGTAAGATAGTGATATATACCATGTCTGCAAGCCTTGATGCCTCATATATCCATATATCACGTGCTGTACACCTAAGCACACAAAAGTAACCATAAAGGAAACATCAACCCACAATGACTACATAAGAAAGTAAACTTTAATCCTTTTCCTGTTTTCTGCAACAAGAAACTTTTGAGAATACCACAGTATTTAAAATAGCAAATATACTTGTTTGCATGTTGCTGCTCTTTAGACTCTCAGTTACAACAGATGCAAAGATCTGGTTCCAAACATCAGCCAGGACATGTGGACAAGAGGACACCAGGTCAAACCAATTAAGTGGGTTATGCTTCCGTCCCACAACTAATTAAATAATTCGCTATACATTTAATGCTAACAGAACTGCTAGGTATCTGGGCTGCGATCCACTTGTCATAGCTAAGAAGCATGGGCTCATGCATAAAGCCTATCCCCTCAAAATTATCATCTACCATAAGATTTAATCTTATGTTTGATACAGCAAACAGATGGTATATAAGGAAGAGGAGGACAGAAATAACCATTCCTGATACTCTTCACCATTATAAGCATTTACACACAAAGATGGACGAGTAAAGAGGAGTTGCAGGCTCTAAACCAAACAACTTTTTTTTCAGTCTTCATATGAATATGAAGTTAGTTTGAACTTGGTTTACTGCATTATCACAATAACTTTTCACAGAAGCAATAGGTTAACAAACATTTAATTCAAAGCCCAGTCCTGAGAAACAGTGAGTGCCATGGCCCTTCCATTGGTTCAAAAGGACCTGAGACCATTCACTCACCTCAGGCACACCATGGCACACCAACAGCTTGCCAACCTTAAACATACTTGCCAACCTGAAACAATCATTGAGTTGCAAAGGGATAGAGCGGCCTGCAAACTGCATATGAAAATACCACAGAAATATGGAAGCAACAGCAAAGTAAATAAACAAAAAATGTACGTTGTCAAGTGGTGATTACAAACAAGGCTGTGGAAACTCAAGATTGATTTCTAGCAAAGAGGCAATAAAAAGGCCTAGTTCCAGCAGTAGGTGATATATTTTGCAACGTCTTTGAAGCACAGAGTTTCTTTGCATAGAGTGTTTCTAAACATGATATTCTAATAGGAAGGTATTTATTCGATACATATATATATATGTTTTTAAGATGAAAGGACTTCATATAGAAATTACAAT
>JAVCKT010019617.1:0-13118 GCA_032273925.1 Rhynchotus rufescens | reverse complement strand
GGTTGATTTCTAGCAAAGAGGCAATAAAGAGGCCTGGTTCCAGCAGTAGGTGATATATTTTGCAATGTCTTTGAAGCACAGAGTTTCTTTGCATAGAGTGTTTCTAAGCATGATATTCTAACAGGAAGGTATTTATTCAATATGATACATATTTTATATTATATATGTTTTTAAGATGAAAGGACTTCATATAGAAATTACAATCTCTGCTCAGAAAACTTCAGTTTATGGCAGTAAATTACTCTTTCTAAGCAATACAAGAATTTTATAAGCAATGTAATAGTATTCAAACTTATATCTAATGCTCTCTGTATATCATATGCTGAAGAAGGGAAAGACAAGACATTATACAGTGAAAAACTCCTTGAAAGTAGTGTTGTTTTTCTGGGTCATACTATAACAATAGCTGGACAAAAGAATCAATCTGGAGCTGGAAACCACAACACTGGTTTGAACTTGACACTATATTCAAAGCCCAAAAGATCATGAGAGCTCAGGACTCCAGAATTTGGTCATCAGAGCAGTAATTGCTTTAATCTGGTTTTCTAAATTTCAACAGCACAAAAACAAAATATATATATAAAAAAAGCCCTTGGACAATATTTTTCATAAAATAAAACTTTACAAAATGTTTACCCCTTTAATAGAAATAAGATGTATGTATTTTAGGTTATGACTTTGAAATGCATTTCAAAGTGCTATAGCACATATACAATAAAAAAGTTGCCATGAATCTCAGTGTGGTTTTCAAAATGTCACGGTATTCTTCTTTTATATATATATCCAAAACTGATTTTAATAAAATGATCGTTTAAACTTCATCTTTGCTTATAAACCAGCTAAAAATATAGAATTCTCTTCAAATGGTTTAATGAAGTCAGACTGCATATTTAAGCATATTGAAAAGAAAGAGTTTTTACATGTTTTTTTTGGGGAATAAATCACTAGGGTTCGATAGAACCTAGATATATTAATACACTGATCTCATTTAAAAAAAGTGTGATATTATAATTAGCAAAAAAGGGTATTTCTCTAAAATTCTGTTTATAATAATTAGATTGGTCGGCATTATACTTCTTTCCTGGTTTCAAAAACACCGCTGATGAGAACTAAGCATTTGTTCCCCTAAACTAGTGATGCTTCCTTGTATTTTAGCTGATCAGCTCCCTAAATTTAAAGCTTCATATAATCATCCTTACTTTTTTTCCAGACATTTTATTTTTTAAATTCCAACTACATTTGAGAACTTCTAAGAATTACTTTACAATATTTCATCTCAGCCTGATGTGTAAATGACTACATTTCAGCGATTGACTTCCTCTGAATGAGCCAGGATATTTGGCATTAAGGGAAAAGCAAGTAATTTTTACTCATTGGTGGAGTATTTTTCATTTAAATCCTGATCATACTATCAAATTCTCCAACTTAGCATAATATATAAAGAGGTCATACATTAGTACTATAGATAGTCCTACCTTTTTCCTTTGAGCCAGTATTTTCTCCCTTTTTATAAGAAGATTCCCATGAAACCTCATTTTACAAAGCACAGAGTACAAAAGACAAGTGAGAGTGCCTCTGAGCCCTACATTTTAAAATGACAGAAAATAACTTAAAGAAATAGGAGTACACAGCATAATTTACCTGAGTCCCTAGTCATTGTTTACCATAAACTCCCAATGGAGCCAGGCAGCTCTCATTGTTTGGACCACACTAAGTAATGATAACTGCAAAAGAATAATATATATCACAAGTGTCTAATATTAGTATTTTTTTTCAAGTTACTATCACATGTATATAGCATTGGATTCTTTGGTTTAGGATGCTACAGGATAATGGCACTTCTACAGCATGGGTTTCAAGTATTTAGCACAGCTGATTTTTCTAGAAAAGCGAATAGCCACTGACAAGAGAACAAAAGAAGATTTGAGATCTATAGTTAAAGTTTAAGCCTAATAGCTACAGTAATTGATTAGTTCTCCATGGATTTTCTTTGGTCAGTGAGGTGTGCCCAGAGACTACAGGAGATTATTTTATTGTGCAATTTTCACAGTGCAGTAGGGTATCTTCACAATGGGTTGGATACTGCCCTCCTGACACAAGCCACAGGGTGTCCCCTGATCAGAGTGAAGAAAATTAAGCCAGCAGAATCACTCCACAATAAGCAGGGGGTAGGATTTTTGCCTTCCTGGGAAAGCAGCAAGATTTCTGGCCTCAAAACTTGCAGATCTCCAGGTTCTCTTGTGGACCAGAGTAATTTCTATGACCAGGGTGTCACTGGTCACTTCTGTTCTATGGCTGTCACCAGCCTTACCCAGTTACTCAGCCTCTTGACTCCACTTAATAGCTAATATGTTAAAAAAGGCTTCGAGAAACAGGGCTATATCATGTTTACTGAGCCAGAGTAGGACAGCAGGGTTAAACAGCAGATGCACAACTGGCCCAAACTGGAGAAACTGGTTTTGTTTTGGAATTCAATTAGCTTGAAACTAGATTTGGAGGTGATGAAAATGGCTAGCTAGGTATCCTGAAAAAAAAGTCTTGTTTTTAAACACGGAACATGTCTAGTGTAGACTACAGCAATTGTCATCATTCCTGCCAAAACAGTGCAAAAGAGAGATGCTGAAGGGATGCCTTCTATAACTAGAACAGTAGCTTGGCAAATCTTTGCCAAGGAAACCAACAAGAATATGGGCCATGGAAATGCCTCATACAATTGCATCAACCAAGAACTAAGTTGAGACCCGCAGTGCATTCTGTATCTGCACCCAAGTTTCACTACACAATTTCCTGCGAACCAGCAAGAGCCAAGGGAGACCTTGGGCAGCCCATTACCTTTGTGCACCTCACCCAGGCCCCAGTTCTTTTCGACTCCAAATACCTTGTATTGACACCACATTCGACTCTCAGTAATTCATACATGAGGTTGGGAGCTTCTTGTTTGCAAGTGAGACACTTCCAGACTCTAGACCAAGATTCTCTAATGTGTTTTGGTTGCCTCGGTTTTGAAGTTACTGTGTTTTGCCTTTCCAACCCCTCACAGGGCCTGGCGTGTAAAACGTGAATACTCAACACTGTCTCATAACTGGACCCTCCAGGCACCCTCCCAGCTAGATTCAAAAATAATTTAGACGCTCAAAAAGTGCTAGTCACTCCTGGAAATCTAATTCATAACTAGAATATATTGATTCACAAGAAAAACAGAAATCACCATAAAAAGATCCATGTGTTGCTGCGCTCAGGGTACTTAGAGTGTAAACTTTATTCATATTCATAGAATCATAGTTGATGGCAAAAGGGTATGCCCTGTATGTCTAGTAACCGTAATTTACTCTGTGTCTCTTGAGTGCATGAGTCCCTAAAAGGAAAAAAAAACCACTTGATAGATGAGCATCTTTCCTTCTGGTAGTTAGTTCAGCTCCCTGAAATTCTGAATGTTAGTACAGAAGGAAAGAGTTTTGTCAAAACTGTGATAAAACAAGTGTTCGTGTAATCTCAAAGGGAGCTACGGTTCAGAATATCTTTAAAAACTGATAAACCCTGAAACAAAAGTTGCTTTTAACTGTGTGTAAACAGGCTTTGATCAATCAACAGAATCCTTAGAAAGGGCTGATATATCACAAAACATAACACAACATGCCTACAACAGCTGAATGAGCGCTTAAACTTTGGTCACAGAGAGGATGCTAGTAGTTGGCAGGGAAACCCAACTAATTTGATCTGAATGGAACATTTTTGTAAAAATTAACACAGTCCTCTTCCCCTGGAGGCTGCAATCAGTACAAAGTAAAACATATTGATAGTGCTGCATTATAAATGCATTTGACATCAGATAGCATTCCTCCTGAGGGCTGTCTTCAGATTTCATGGCTTTTCTCCTTCCTCTGCTGCATCCTCAGACAAACCTATAGAAGAAAAAGAAGATGCTTAAAAATCCAGTATACTTTGTGACTGCACACACTGAATGTTGATCCTATCAGACTTTGTAAAAGTCTTGGTTATAGCTAGAGGAAACAATTGATTACATGTAAAACCACTATGATAACAACATGCAACTTGCGAATTCAGGCATGCACAAGTTTAGAAACTGTAAGAATTACAACAAAGGCAATTTTATATCAACTTATTTATGCATATGATAGATGGTAACAGTCCATATGATGGACTGTTTTTACATTAGGAAAAGGAAAAAGTCAGTGAACAACTGGGCAAATGATCTGAGATGCAGTCACTTTAATCTACTCGCATTTTGCCTGCATTTTTCTCCAATTAGAACTGGTACTATAAATACAATACATATACATATACACACTGTACTATACAATATACAGTTTGTACTACCAGTTAGAACTACCAGTTAGAACTGGTAGTACAAACTGTATATTGCCCTGAATATTTATTAATAAGATTGCTTTTTGTATAAGGATTGCTTTGAGGGAAGGAAAATAACAAACACCTCGTATCACAGATGACTTCAGAAGACTTCTCTTTTAAACAGAAAAGTATTAATTTCTTATTTTCAAAGAGCAGTACAGCAAGAAATGATTCTATCTTGGACCTGAAATTAATCTTTGCAATAATGTACCTATCAAAACCAGAAAAGTGGGTAGGAACTTCTAAGAAGATTTCTTGGAGTGGCTATGCAAAAACAAAACAAAAACAAAAAAAAAAGAAAAGAACAGTAGATAATCACATTAGTTTGCCTACGCACATACTTGTATGGCTTAATTAAAGTGATTATTTAACCTGGCAGTTTCTTACATGTCCAGTATTATTACTGGTTGAAAATGATTTAATTTAATCCTTTTCTAATGAATGCAAAGCAATCCAAAATAAATTGGCACTATCTCCCAATGCTATATGAATAATAATAAAAACAACACAGAGTTCTTTTTTTTCCGATGAGGCATCGCTGAAGGAGGCTGAAATCTCTATGCACCCGAGAAAGTGAAATGATCCAGCAGGTCAGCAGCAAAATGAGATTTTAGTATTCAGGTCTTTTAAACCCAGGCCAGTGCACTGTCCATAGGCTTCATTGCCTGTGTTCACATAAAGTTTAGCACCACTAGGATGCCTACATTTAGATTCAGGCAATTCCACATATGCAATTTCTGTTTCTTCTATTGCTTTCTTTCTCCCCCATCCTTTCTTTTTTTTCAGGATGTGCAAAAATACTTCTCATGGGTGATATGTTTAACAAAGCCCTGAAGACTGAAGAGCATCAGTGAGGCTAACAGATAGCAGGACACCAAGGATAAAATCATCAAGGGCCAGGGCTGCAAGATCTCAGCAAGAGCTGTAATCCCAAGGTCCCCAGTAGGCCAAGAGGCTCCTTCACTGAAGTTTCCACTCAACTTGTTTTTCAAAAGGATAATTAAAAACACCATGCTAAAAGCTGACCTGGGTTTAAAAAGGCCAGATCCAGCACGGTCGTTCTTTTGTTCAACACTGCCATCACACAGCACATGCTGGGTTACCACAGGGATCAGACTATGTCCCATCTGTTTAATGCCTTCATTAATGACCTAGGAGGAGGAGGTAGCAGCATGTTAGTGAAATGTGTGGTTTATAAGAAACCAAGATGAGCTAGGCATACTGGAGAGCATGAAAAAATCCTGCAGTCAGGCCTAAGAGATTAACAAGGCTGAGAAAAAGATCAGAGAAGATATAACTTGATGTACATCATGGAAATAAAAATCTTAAGCATATGTGCTTGTTAAAGGAGGGTCTACAAAAAATTAATACAGGGGGAAAAGCTGTAGAAGACATGCATTTGCAGTTAAATAGTCCATGCAGCTTAAACCTACAGAAGCCAGTGTAGAGCCCTGAGTTAATGCTTTTCCTGACTACGTGCCCCTGTTAAAATTTTATCTCAGAAACTGTCTACAGTGTGTGCAGCACCATATATAAAAAAAAAATGGAAAATGTCTTACTTTCCGATCAAAATCAGGGCAAATACATCCAAAGAATTTGAGAATTGGCTTCTTCACACTTTTACAAATGTATACGTGTAGTTCGAAGAAGAAACCACAAAATGATGGAAATATTCACTGTTGGCAGTCTGTATTCAAGAGAATAGCCACAGATTTACCAGGGAGAGAAGAGGCACTAATCTAACCTGTCCATTACCACTGCCCGCTGAGATGCGCGCTTCAAGTCACTACCACTGCACAGTCCCCTCATTATCAATACAACTGCATTTGAGGACTGCCTAAAGGATATCTAAGCATAACAGCAAGAAATAAAGGAAGGGGAGATTGTGATAAAAAACAGGGGAAGGAACTTCATGAAAAGGCTTTAATATCCAAATGTGTCTTTCCTTTAATAGACTTTAGTAGGCTGACGGTGAAACATGTTAAAAAATTAAAATTGTAATTATAAAAATTATAAAGCAAAAGTAATTATTGGAGATAAAATATTCTGTCAAGGATTCTACCTTCAAAAATAGTAATTGCCATGACATTGATTTTATACCAATAATCTTCATGGCTCTTTCTAAATAAGCTTTCATGCCAAAATGGGTAACATTCATGGTTACTTTGAAGTTCATGAGGTGGATCACTTCAGCCCCATGTATTGGCTGAAATTATGGGCTGGCAGAACTGAAGGAAAAGAGCAAGAATTATTTCAGATTCACCCAGCTTTCCCTAGCAGTGCCATACATAACCTATCATGCTCTGTAAGAACCTAGAATACTGTGGTATAAATCAAAGAACTACTACCTGAGCCAATTGTGGGAGAGGTGAGCTGACACATGAAGTACAGATTGAGGCTATTTTTATTGTGCAACTTTGAAATGAGAAGCAGTATGAAAATGTGCCTTGTAATAATAAGCTTTCCCACCTCTACCCTATATTTTTCCACATACAGTATTTATTAGTCATCTAGGAGAACAACATAAACTTCACATTGATCAAACTGACACATGACATATTATGGTAGGTCAGATGATTACATCAGGGATGCTTATTGTCAGTATGTTCTGGCAAGCTTAGGCAAATCCAAGGTATACATGGTACAAAATTAAAATTCTGTAGATCAAAGCTCCGCTAACCCATTTCATCAGACAAAAAAACACCTTCTTTCCTTTCTTCCAACTTCATAACTGCCCTCCCTACACAAGCTTTTTTAAAATGTTTCACTCTGTACATCAAAAAATCTTCCCAGAAGATTTGAGAATGGTTTGAGAATACTGGTCTGAGCAAAAGCTCAGCAAATAGCTATATTAGATAGATGTCTATTACAAGGTTTCTATCTCTATATAAAAGCATAACTATGGATTAGCAAATTGTGCTTCAAAGTAATCATGATAAATTTTAACCCCTGTGCAGGGGGCAAACCAAAGAGCTTTTGCAGACAGATTTTCACCATAGACTTAAAATGTGCGATGGATTAATATCCCTATTTCTAACATGAGATTGCATAGATCTGAGGTTAAAACACATTGCCACAGACAGATTCCACCCTCACCCACTTAACCAATATTCCTCACATTGTTTTTATATTTGTCAATCAGAGATTACTAGCAATCTCACCAAAGCTATATCTGTAAGAGAAGAAATGGAAGAGCTCAGCCATATTAATCTGCCTTTCAAAAAGCATGGCTTCATGCAAAGGTATTACTGCAGTCACTGAAAATTCGTTCTTACATCAAAATATATTTTTAAGTGTCTTGAAATTGGAAACTGAAAGTTCAGAGAAAAACAGTTATACAGACAGAAAATGATGGAAAAAATATCACAGATAAAATACCTTCCTGGAATTATTATTCATGCAGCAAGAGGTAGGAGAGAAAAAAAAATAGAGGGAGGGATGACATCTGAGCGTGAAGGCAGAAGGGAGGAGAAAAGACTGTTTTTTGTAGTCATAAATTGTTCACACCAAGCATTACAGTAAGGTTTAAAGATGTTCAGGGTGAGCAATTAGGCAATGGAAGAAACTAACCAGGGAGGTGGCTGAGTCAAGTACAGGAGAGGTTTGTAAAGATAGGGTAGATTAAATCCTAATGGGGATTAGCGAAAGGGAAGATACAGTGCTTTGAACCTAAAATCTTCTCCAATCCTATCATTTATGCTGCTATGATTCATCCTAAGAACAACATTTTGGACTCTCATGAATTACTGGCTGAGTTTCCTGGATACTATTGTACATTAGTCTACTCTGAGGCATGCATAAAACTTGGTCAAAGTTGGCTTTGAAGTGTTTAATCTACAGTGTTCAACACTTCCCAGTCTCTTTTTCATAGAATGACTCAGAAACAGGGCTGTTAGAGCAAGAGAACAAAAAGTTATTTTGAGTTCAGATTAAGTTAGAGAAGGGAGGTACCAGTTTCTTCAGCTCTTCCCACCTAAAAGAGGAAAAAACACCCCACCTCATGGCCTGATGGTTAATATTGCTATTTCCAGGCCAGATAAAAAACAGCCTTAGAACAAACTACACCTTTAAAGTGCATTTCATAAAATTTTGGATCAAGAACTGAATGTTCTGAATGACCAAAGCCATTAACTCTTTTTGTTCTTTTTGTTCATGTAAGAAGAGATTTTTTCCCTAGCATCTTCAAGTCACATTTCTGAAAATCTTGACAATTTTCTTAAGAACTCCATCCATTCATTTGTTATTATTTCCATAATCACTATAGACTGCTAGAGAGATAATTTTAGATTTTCTACCTTAATATATAATATCTGTTCCATGGAAACTATACAAAGAGTTTTTCATCAGATTTAAGAAAGTAACAATATCTTTATTTTAACCAGTGAACTGACACAGTTTAGCCTGGAGTGCAAAAGAGATTGGTGTAAAATCACTGGTTCTAATCCCATGCTGAAGATGGATCCCTATGATGATCAAGCTATAAGCTGTTTGCGGTGTAGCAAACAGAGAGAACATTGCAAGTCCTTCTTCAGCCTCCTGTGAGTCACTGATCACTGTGATAAATGCATGCATACGTAATTTATACATGATCACACTTTTGTATCTGGCGGGGGAGCGATGGTAGACGAATGAATGGAAACATGGACTGACTCATGAAGAACTGCGTAGCTCAAATGACTTTTGTTTTTGGTTTAGGAAGTAGTGTGACTGCGAGTAAGGAGTTCACTCGGTCAACATCTGTGTCCTGTGGGTCCATACGCATCACAAGATGGATAACGTGAAGCAACAGTTTCCATCACTCATTTAAATATAATTTAAATATGCCCTCTGCTCACTGCAGCTAACACAAAACATCCCACCAAGATATCATCAGTTCAATTTCCAAAGGACTAGCACTCACGCCACAACAGAGCAGCATTAAAAGTAGGCAAAGAAGGAGCAGCTCCTACCTTGGGAGCAGCAAGGTTGCTCCTTCTGATGACCAGGCACAGGTCAAAAATAATGACCCTACCTGGGTAAAGCTTAGTGAGAGCGAGATTTATATATATCAAGATGGAGATAAGAAAATGAAGAATGAGACATTCAATAGCTTGAAGCCATTTATAACTCTACAAATAGCAGCCTAATAACAATATTCTAACATACATTTAGGAATCAAAAAAAAAAATCATCCAAGGAAGATTATGGAGTAAAGCCTGAACATGTTTGCAGGATAACAAGCAGTTTAAAATATGTTCACCATACTATAGCCCCAATTTATCTATAGTCTAATGTTAGTCTGGCAAACAGACTAGCTTTTCGTACTATCTTGAAATGAAAGACTAAGTCATTTCTGTGGAGAATGCATTTTCAGTTGGGCCAAAATTTTAGCTGAAAGATGGTCCATTTTCTGCAAGTACCGAGGTCATCACAATCAGTTATTAAATCCTGGACATTTTTCTATGCTTTCTAAATTTTTGAGAATTTTGTTTTTAACTTAAAAATTATCTTTGGAAAAAGTCATTTCTGCAAAACAAGATGCTCAAAAAAGAAAAAAAAAACCCAGCAGATGCTCTGCTGTCATCAGAACAGTTATTTCTTGACAGGGAATGATTCTTGAAAATGAGTTTGCCTTTCAATGGCCCAAACCCCCTTCTTTCTAATTGGGTAGAAGCATTTTTTAGTGATGAAATGTAATTCAGAGACATGTAAGACAAATACACATAATACAAATTTTAAATGTGGCTAATTATGGCCACATGAATGGCTACACTTCAATTCGTTCATCATCAGATTTATATCTTACCATTCACTGCTACTCAAAATCCTACTAAGCCTTTCAGATATGTTGGCTCTTTTAATAATTAGCTATTATAAAAAATACACGTGGCTTAGGTACATTTAGATCAGACAGATATATTGAAAGCAGGGTGTTTTTAGCATCAGTGTAATTCTTTCGCCTTGGGAGAACTAACACCACAGCAGTTGGTCTTCTGTCTGCTTGTTTGGTTGTGCTGTTCTGTTGACTTCCCAAGCCAACAATCAAATGGGGACCTGCCCATTAACAATTCTTTTATCCTCCCAGACAAGCGATCACAGTGACAGGCAAAACTCCTGGGGCAAGTTACCTTTAGGGCAAGATTTACCATTCATTTCATATGAATGGTAGTGAATCCTTTTCCTGGAGACAGCCACTCAAGTGTTTGCCTGCAGGAAGAGCTAAGATCCTTCATGGATATGATATATACACACACTGCAGGCACTTCACTCCTGTGGACTCACAGCAGCTCATAACTGACATCTGAAGATCTCTGACCTCACTGCTAAAATCTTCAAGCATTTCTCATCTATCTATGTATCTCTAGTTAATTCTGAGTAAAATTTTCAGCTGAGATGATACTCAGCTGAAATGCAAATGTAGTTCAAACAAATCATTTTTCAAAATCATGCTCAAAATGTCAGGTCAATTTAGGCAAAAAACATCTTTTGTGCTATTTTTTCACACTGAAGCATTGAAAAATAAACTTCTTTGGGTTGAACTAAAAAAAAAGAGTTCACAGATTTAAAATTGAAATGAAATGCTTAATTTGGAGAAAAAGGATCACTGTGTATTGTCCCAAAATAACGTATTTTCTGATTTCTTGTCTCAGTCATACAGTTAAAAAATCATTTATTCACAGACCCTACACTTAGCAGCAGGTATCCATATCTTCAGCAAGTCAAAAGAGAGCAGTTATGCCTTTAATATGCATGACATAATTGTCAGAACTAAGCTTTCAACAGAGTTAGCTATAATACCTCAGTGCCATGTATATTAGGCTTTGTATAGTACAAGTTTCAGCAAGACATGGGGTAAGAGGTATGGTAGATTTATATCAAAAAAAAAAAGCTCCACTTTTTAATGAAGAATTAGTCTGATAAAAACACTTATATAGGACCTAGTGCTGTGTTTCTTTTGCAAATGTAACTTGCATGGCCACAAAAGAAGTTAGCATACTCATAAATAAACATTGCTTCGTTCACGAGAGATTTTCTGCATTTTCTTTACAGCCTCAGGGGGACTGGCACAGAAGAGCCCTTGGCCTATCAAAACCAGCAAGATGCAATAAAATAGAAGAAATTCCAAAAGGAAAGTATACAGGACTGAGTGATTTGGTGGAAAACACAAAAGGAAGGGAGGGAGAAAAATAAAACATCTAAAGGCAAAACAACATTAGGAATTGTTTAGTGCAATGAAGAGATACAAAAGAGGATTAAGAAGAAGAATTCAAGGAAAGGAATATTAAGGCTATTTTAATGACACGTATTCTCCCAAGAGAAGTTGTGAAGGCCACATGGTTTATGACATTTGCAAATTAAAGCAAGTATCACAATGAAGACAACAATCTGGCTGTGTTAGGGAGATGGTCAAGCTGATACAACAGGAGTTTTCCATTTCTAACTCCTACTATCATATAACAGATCTGAGGTGCTACAAATTCCTAAGTGTTTTGTAATATTCACAGAAATATCAGCTTTTGCTTACCATCAAGCATTCAGCAACTGAATACTCTTCAATATGTTGTTCCTTTCAACAACGGAACATTATAGTGCAAATGATAAAATCATATTCAAGATTTCCATGGATTCCTCTGGAAATAACATACAACAGGGTTTTACCATTTGATGTCATTTTTCCTCTGGAGTCTTGTGGGGAAAAGGGCTGGGTAGGGAGGCAGGTTTAAGGAAAAATGTGTTTAAAAAAAAAAAAAAAGGAAAAAGAATACTTTGGTGCAATAGTTTCCGATCTTGAATTTCACACATTCCTTTTAAGCTACACTATAAGAGAAAAATGCTTGGAGAGTTTTTTCCACATGCAATCTTTTGATAAGTCTCCGTGTTGGCTTAAAAGCAAGAGAACAAAAAAAAAGGAGCATATATTAAAGTAATAACTAAATAATGGCCTAAAGTCTTCTATAGGCACACTTTAAAATGCCTCTTTCTGTTATTCTACAAAAATCTGCTATATCTTTGCTTTTTACAAACATCTTCAATAAATCTTTTGTTTGCATTTGCAAAGAATAATTTGGAAGGGGGAGGACAGGGAAGGCAGCAACAGTTCATATTTTTTGACTCATGTCTACTTAACTGTCTTAACATCACACTGTATCAGAGACCTGTAACAAAATTCTCCTTATTTCCATTACTCTTCCATTGATATCAGTCCTTACTCATAGAGAGGGAAACTGAGAATCATTCCCTGCTCTAATTTCTGGGTGTATATTTGCCATAGTAGTTATAATGGCAATTCATAGAAATGATGAAGATTTGGTAATCCCGTTAAGGACTCGTTATGGCCCAGATGTGAACAACTGCTAAAACGTTGTGGGCTCTCCAACTTTCCAAAATTAGCAGAAGCTGAGGGGGAGCAGCACTTCGCAGCACTGAACCTTTTAGCACTTCCAGAAACACTGGCAGAAATAAACATGCCTGCATGTAAGGCTTGGAATGATGAAAATAATGGTTTTAAATGTCAGATGGATTTTTCTCATGGGCTCAGGAAGCAATAAAGACTACATATAGTCAGAATGCAGAAGAGCAATATAGCTTTCATCATTTTCTGCGACTTCAGGGAAAACAAGCTCAACTTTTATAGACAAGCAATTCAGTATTACAGATTTTGAAAAAAAAAATTCAACTGCTATAGGATTTCCCAGTTGGGTCTCTTTAGCCTGGAGAAGAGAAGGCTGAGAGGGGATCTGATTAATATGTATAAACACCTGAAGGGT
>JAVCKT010019616.1:0-10623 GCA_032273925.1 Rhynchotus rufescens | reverse complement strand
ATCCTTTTATCCATTTCCTAAAAGAAGATGGGTATAAAGCATGAATCTTGTCAGTAAGTTGTTGTTTCAGAGATCACATTGATAGTATTTCCAGTCCAACAATACCATTGACCTAAAAGATGGGATATGGTTCAAACTCTGTGGAAGCTGTTAACTACAATTTACCTTGGAGATTTGGGTTCAAAATGCTTGGACAAATTACACAATTTAAGGGTGTTTCCTTGTTTCCTTTACTTTTGTTTGGAGCAACTTCTCAAGAGACAAGTAATTTATTGACGACTAAACAATTATCCATAAGGTTAAACAAAGGGCACAGATTTGCTTTAGCTGTCTTTTTCCTAACAAAACTGGAGTGAGACGGCAGTGGCAATCAGGCACACCCTTCCATAAGGGACTACGTGAAAAACAACCTTTGAATCAGATGCAGATGAACTAAAATAGCAAAGTTCTTGCACTTCCCCTCCAACTCCCGAAGGAGATCATCTCAAAAACATGTCTGGAATATGTTCCTAGAGAAGTGAAATATGGTTCAGGTTAGAGAGGAACAAAGTTATCAGGATCAAAGTGTATATTCCCTATTCATTCATTCATTCAATTTTATTGATGCAGCTATATTGTGTTTCCTAAGATAAGGAATATTTTTGTTTCATCTGGTCAAGGTCACCCAATTTCTAGAGAATGTGGACAAAAACAATTTGTAGATGATCAGGCAGCTGGGCTGCAACAAGTCACTTTAGATATTTTAAACAGATCATCTTCATCACCATCGTAGTTGGGCCCTGCTAATGCCATCTGGCAGAAGAAATTATATGTTTCATCAAGAACTGAATGTTTTAATTTGCACATTCTTATAGGAGTCCATTTGGCTATTTTAAAACACTACTTTATTAGCTGTAGATTCTTTCTAAGGCCTACTGGTTCCAAAACATTATTTTCCTTCTGACAGTTAACTCTTAGTATGAACCACAAAGTTGGGTTTTTTTAATGGAAATATTTGAATTATAAATAATGAAAATGAGCTACTGTTCATGCATAGCAACTTTTCATATATTTTAATATGCATATGCATATTAACACCATGAAGGCTCCATATTCATAAAGCTGATCTTGACAGATAAAATAATTGTTGAATATAATTGATAATAGTACTTATTGAAAGTGACCAAGCATTTAATAGTTTCACTCTCTTTCACTTGCATTAATTCTAAAGAAACATGATGATTTAAATTGTTCAGTATGGTAAGTTCAAGATTAATAATTCAATTACCATTATGCATAGATTGAAACAATAGTGTTGCCATGCCTTACAGTGTCAAGACTGAACCATTTAATAATGCCAGTATACTTCATATGCGTGAATTGTCTGCCTTGACACAATCCTACCCTGGCTTCAAAGCTAACATTTTGCAACAGCTGCAGAGGAGCTGTGAATCAGATGCATTCACAGTGTATTCAGTATTTTTCCCCTAAGTATGAGTATAGCTTTGTACAATGCAAATAATGCACTAAATTAAAAGAGAGAGGTGAGTATTCCCCATGAAAGGATGTTGCTTCACCAGCACAAAGCTGAGACTGTGGCTTGGGCTTAACACCTGTCCCTAGGTGAGAACATGGGCATGAAGAGCAGCAGTACTTTAGTAGCTATACAGGAACTCATGTGCCTGCATTTGGGGTAAAAAATCAAATGAATACATCTTACCTCCTGGCAAAATGAGGAGAAAAAAAAAAGGGGGAGAAAAAAATTTTCTCCTCATTTTCTGAATAGAACAGCTAACAATTTCATTATGGAAAATTTTTAATAAGCATTTCCTCTTCATTTAAAAAGAAATCGTTGGAGGTTCATTTGAACTTCCTGAAGGTGTTTCCTCAGCTAAGGAGGAATTTCATCTTTCTGTCTTTATCCTTCTGTCCTCAATGACCACAGTTCTCAGACAGCTGGTCTTAAAAAGAGCTGAGTTGGACTTCACTCCTCAGCTTTTGATCCTGCCAGTCTCTACCAGCACAACTGATTCGAGAGTATGCACAAACACTGCTGCTTGCATCTCTCTGGGAAAAAACAAAAGTCATAAACCTGGGTTCCCGCCTGGTGCCTTTGATCTGAATCTGTTCTTTGTGTTTTCCTCAGATTCACAAATGTGAAGTTAGACCTGTAAGTGTACACACGATGTCTCATTTATAGGCACCATTCTCACAGTAAATATCCTGTAAGTAAATATCCTGTAAGTTAAAGGATCTCAGAGGGACTCCACCTTTTATTATTAAACTAACTCCCTTTTAGCTCCTTATTCTGTTTGGATAAATCACTTTGTGAAAAATTCAGAGTTACAGACCAATTTGCCAAACACTACCGAGTACATATGAGTTTGAATTAATGACTCAGAAATATAACCTCTCAACTCTACTTTGCACTCATTCATAAAGCCCATCTTGACAGATAATAATAATTAAGGATATAATTGATAATAACACTTATCAAAGGTGACCAAGCATTTAATAGCCTCTTCTTAATTCTGTAGAAACATGGCATGTATCACAGATCATAAATGTTCAATATGATAAGCTCAATTTTATAATTTAACGTTAAATATAATTTATGTCAAAACAATATTCCAGGTGAATGGCAATTAAATACTACCTAATTCTCCAACAGGAGAAGATGCATTGACGCCATTATGGAAAAATAAATACCAATAAAGCAGCAGGTTTCCAGTAAACATGTTGGCAGGCATCCTGTGCTTTATTATAGCCTTATATTCAAATTAAACTGCAGAAAACAAAGTGTGATGAGGCACTGAATGCATAAAGATTCTCTAAGGGCATATGGATCAAATATAAAAAATGGTGACAATGCTTGTGAAAGTAACCTTTCACAGTCTGCCTAATCCCTGTTGAAAGAAGAAGAAACTGCCTAATCCCAGGTGAGTGGCACTGATAATGTATGATGAAGCTAAATTCTTCCTTTATGAGACTGCATGGCCATTTAAGCACCAGACCACAAGATTTCTTTTGCCTTCGAGAAGAGTCAACCTAAACACACGCTACTCGTGTACCCTGACAGGCTGGTATTTGTCTTGGAAGAGGAGAATAATGACCAACACTTTCTTAGAGGGCTTCTGAGCAGTTTTCATAATTTCCCCAGTCTGCTATGTAATTTTTCTCTTATGTCAAAGCTATTATTATTACTTGGTCCTGTTTTGGCTAAAGTTTAAGAAAAAGAGCTAGTTAAATGCAGCTGATTCTGGAAATCCTGCAAAAGCATGGAGGGGGGGGGAACCCCCAAAATATCAGAGGACAGAATGACCAACACACACCCCCAGAAGATGACCCAAAAGGGAAGTAGCACACACAATTTCACCGTCACCACTGCACGTATTGGGTAGTAACCACACTATGCAGATACTACAAAACAGTATCCCTGTACCTCAGAGAAGGTTGTTTGCAATAGCTTTGAACAAACAGCAGTAAGCAGGCCTGCCTCCACCTTGATGAGCTTGGAGCTTTTTTTCCCCTCCTTTCTGCTTCCTCAGAAAAGGGCCACACTCCAGAGCTGCAGGTCTTTCCTGGGCCATACCTACCCTTGAGCTCACACCCACTAATCCCTGCAGCAGTGGAACAGCGCAGGAAAGCTAAAACCAACATCTTTAACTCCACTCACAAGCAACCACTGCAGACCCCCAAGCAGAGGGTAATGAGATCTCTCTGTAGAATGACATAAGCGAGCTAGGACATTCTGTATTAGTTTCCACTTCTAAATGATCTCAGGCTGCAGCCCCATGCAGAACAGATTACAGCAGTCTTGTTTCAAGTGAGAAAGACATGGCTAAATGTGGCAACATTTGTAATGCAAAGATTTTATTCTTCTCACCAGGCTCTGGCAAAAGAACGACCTCCTGGCCAAGACTGCAGGCTGCACATCTGGATGCAGCTTAAGATGAAGCAATTACTTCTACAGCACAGCTAATGCTCAAGATGCTGCACACCATGTGTATCCCATTGCATGGGTCTGCGAGGCACATGCACACAGCACATGCTTTCCTGGCAAAATCAGCAATGCAAGGCTTGTACATTCTGGCCCTTAAGTTCCCATATTAGAGGACATAAAAGCTTGGATAACCATAGCTAAATATCCCTGCAATCCTAAGCCCGCACTGTTGAAAACTCTAAAGAGTTTAGACAGAAACCAGACTAAAATCAACTGCTTTAGATGGAAATTTCTACTTTCTGGAACTTAATATAGCTGCCCAGTTGGATGCCAGTGCCCAAGACGTGCCTAGTGAGTGTTCCTTGTCATTACCTGGTAGCTCTCATTGACTCATATATATTGCGGCATACAAATGCTGCCTCCTCAGCCAGATATATGCTTGACATTTAGAGGAAAAAAAAAAAAAAAATACCAGCCAAGCAGCTGGAGATATACTGCACAATCTACTTCAGGAATATTTATGATGAGCTAGTTTTGCTTTCAAATATGGCTCCAAAGAGAGAAAGTCTGAAGTGTTACTTTCCTGTTGACGCAACAGAACAAAACTCAAGAGTTACCCAAAACCTTCTTTTCTGGCACTGAATCTAAATAAGGACATTCAGTGAGTTAGCATTGGAAACCAATCTATCCTCAGGGAGGAGATGCTCTTCAGTCAGGACCCAAACTAGCAAGTAAGTGCAGAAAAAGGCTTCGAGTATAATACTGAGCACAAACTCCACCAAGATATAACATGACTGAGATTTGGCACAGCAGGAGGTACTAGTCCTTCTTGTTTCATGTACAGAACCATAAACTCTGTTGGGTCTGTGCAGACAACATGAAAAATAACTTCCTTGCTCATGTTTGGGGCCATTTCCTGCTTTATAGCAGAAGTTACTGAACTTATAGGGTTTGGTCTTTTTGTATTTTATTTTCACAAACCTCCCCATAAAACAGAGGTTAGTACACCTTTCTGGCTGTGAAAGATAGAGCCCATCTTAAACCAAGTAAGCTAAAAGAAATAGTCTGTTAAAGCTAGTTTTCCAGCCCCAGCAGGTGCTATAATTATTTCTCTCTACTGCTGCAATGTCAGGGTCTGAGGGATCTGGGAAAAGGAAAAAGCAATAAAGGTGAAGTTTCTCAGAGATGACCATATTAGTAGGATTTCAGTTTGCTCAGTACATAGTCTTTTGATTTCAGAATATAATATTTTAGAACCCAGTTTAAATTCAGGGATGGCAGCTTGTTTTACTGACCTTCGTGTGCCTCAAATTTAGCCTTTTAATCTGCTGAGCCACTAAAGTTGGAAACAGCAGAACAGAAGGTTACAGCTTCCTGAAGTGCTGGGACCTTCAATCAAGGAGAGTTGCTCGTCTTTGCACTGCCACACAGCTACAACAAGGCTTACTGGAGGGGTTTGCACTTTCAGTGGTGGAAGCTGTCAGCAGAGCACTTTTACACTAGTTAATACCACCAGTGCTAGCCGGGGGAAAAATATATACGTTTTACAGAACGAGGCTGTGAGCTGTTGTCCACTCTGGATCCTGCCGCTACGGTTACTCAAGGACCTGAACAACTGCTGGTCTTCCTGGGTTTTACAGTCAGCACAAACCCAATGTGGCAGTCACATATGGGTTATCAGCAAGCAGCACTTCTCCCTCCACACCTATGGGATTCCCACTGTACTTGCATGGGCCTCCACTATGCAAAGTGCCTTCTTCCAGGCCTCCCTAGCTCAGCCTGCAGGGTCGAGAAAAGCCAATTCTTGAGGTCACTCCTAAACTTGATCTCCTGCAAAGGAGAATGTGCAACTGTTGGCTGAGCCTTTGTGCTGACCCAGAAACTGCCAGTGTCCTCGATTTTCTTTCCTTTTTAGATAAAGGAACTTTTCTTCTCCCTCTTAAGCTCTTTAGTTAAGGGGGGGAAAAAATAGTCAACCAACATCTTTTTTAGCTGCCTTTCTTCTGTGTGCACTGTCCTTTGTAATCTACTTTGACTCTCTGCCAATACATGACTTTTTGTACTCTTACTCTCTCCCTTTTAATCACACATACAAAAAAAAAGAAAAAAAAACACAGATTGTCCATCCCCCATGATTACAAACCATCTCCTTTATCTAGTGGTCTGGGAAAGAGGAGGAGGAGGAACAGCAAGCCTTTCTCCTTCATTACCTCCTGCCCCAACAATATAACTTCCTTTGCTCCCAGTTCTCTTTTGTGCTGTATCTTCATTCTTGTGTATAATTTTCAGAAAATCTCTCATGGGAAGTCAGGCACACATGCAACAGAGATGCTCTTCCCTTCATGTGTATTTTAAAGAATACATACCGAATAGTTGCTTTATTTGATCACATTCTTCACTGTATCACATATGTTTCCATAATTGATAGGTCTGCATTTCTGATTCTGTTCTGTATGCTTTGATCCTTTAAATTTGTTGCATCCAGATTTAAAGATATGATTAGAAAGGACAGCTTTTTTAAAAAAGGGTTAAAATAATGAGCATGATAAAATGCATGCTCTTTAAATGAGGAGTTTAAGTGTTCATACTGTGACAACGTCCATGTTATCTGTGGATTACAGTAATGTGCTTTATTTGTGTATACCCCTGAAAAAAGCCTCATCCACTGCAATTACTGTAAAACAAACAGTGTAGCTGATCAAGGGCTTTGATCCAGGCTCTTCAATGACATCCACACTGTGATTTGCTGTGACTGCCTACAGATCAGTGAATGTGCTGCAGGTTTTTTCTTGGTCAGTGCATAAAGCTTCAAGTTGCACAGGACATGGGAGAAAGAGGGACTGCCTGTGTTGTTCTCCCACCAGGATTAGTCAGTCAGGCACTTGCTGAATGCAAAGAGGTGACTATCTTGGTAAACAACCCATATCAGAAACTCCTCCTTGCACCATTTATATTGCAAGCAAAATTCAAGGCTTTTGCTAACTGCGAGCACTCAAATATATGAGCCACGAAGCAAACTGCAAAGTTCCTTTTTTAAACATTGGAACACTAGTTGTTTTTTTTCCTTCAGCTTTCACAGTTCATGTTTTCTAGTTTCCTTCCACAATAACAGAAGCACAGAAAATGAAACGAAAAACCTTAAATTCTCAGTCATCTCCAGGAATTGGATTTTACTAAAAAAGCATGAATCAAAAGCATGCATTTTAGGAACTCTCTATAAATTAGGGGTATGTGATCCAATGCCTCTGATATTTACCTGTCATATTTGCTACTGCAACATCAAGACTCTTAACAAGAGAGAAAAAGCATTTTTTATAATTTCTTTTGACCTGCCATGCGGTAGTGCTAGCTTTTTTTTGCTATATCGAAAAAATTCTACCTTAACGAATATAACTTAAGAAGGTGCTGTTTATACAGCTCCCACTTTGGAAAAGAGATCGTGTTGGGGATTAATCTCTTCCAGCTCCTTTGTAAACTTCTGGGTGATCGCAATTGGCCATTTATTGTATGGGAAGCTACACTGCTAAATATCCGAGTCCAAAATCCTTACCTGTGAAATAGGGACAATTTCACCTACACCAGCAGGCTTGTTTATGAGCTGATAGATGCCACAGAACATTACAGGTGCACACATCACCTGGACACCTGCTTTTAAAAAAGCCCCTTTGCAGCAACAAAATCCTGAGTTCCTGATATTGAGGCCTCTGCTGAACAGTGCATAGCCAAGAGACACAGGACGTTGTCAAGTGCATTCTTTATGTTAAGATGTTAAATTACAGCAAGATGCAATGTTATCATGAAGATCCATTTATCTTTTCTCAGTCTTGAACATGCCCTGATTGTATGGCTGTCACTTCTGCATGCTTGTGTTGCCTAATCAGAGAAATAAAAGGAATACTGTGGGATCCACTTCTCTTGTGCCAGAATATAATATATGCAAACCTCTTTTTCAACTAATGCAATAAGAGGAAGGACGCAATTCTTTCGTCATCTTTCTTTGGAAGCAAAATTAAGCCCTTGATCTTTAATTTAGTTAGCAATAATCTCTGCTAAAACATTCCCTCATGGCTTTCCCAAAATATACCAATAAAATTATCTATTCCGTTTAGGCTACCAGGTGTTGCCTCCACATGAAATACATGTTCAGATCTTAACTGGGTGCTGACTATCTGCCAGAAAAGCAGCTATCTGCTCCAGAGAGAACTTCTACATATCACTGCATGACATAAAAGCATAAAATGGTCATCCCATTAGGGGCCAAATACTGTAAGACAAATTTATGAGTGCACATCTGTAATCACAGTTGGAGAGGGATATCACCTGTAAAACCCTTTTATCACTGGGAACAACTTTGCCTTTTCCATCACAAGACAAACTCAATTTTGCAGGTTGTTTTTTCAAGAGAAAGTAGGGATCTAAACAGCTCCCAGGAAGACAAGGACAGCATAGCCACAAGACAGCTTCTGTCTGTGGGAGAGCTCCCACTTCTTGTTTTTAACAGTGAGTAAATGGTACCAGTTAGGACTGGGAAGACAAGAGTGCTCCTAGAAGCCACCGCTAAGCTGCAGCCTTCAAACAAACTTGGTGCCAAGAGGGAATCCACACTAGTTACTGAAGACTCAAAAGGGTAAAACTGGAAAACAGCCAAAGTTAAAATCAATGCAACAGAGGGGTTACGAAAGAAGGGCAGATGAAAGCCCATTTGCACAGGTACCGACAGGCAACAGCAATTATTCTTGTAAAGAGCTAATCCATCTATTGGCTACAAATATCACCTCTGAATCTCCATTACTTCTCCTGGTACAACCTCTTCTGTACATGGAAAAGGAAGTAAAACACAAATACAGAGCAGAGGACAGGGCAGAGTTTCTGACTTCCAAGCACAGATTATTTCAGAAAAAAAAGCTTTTTATACATTGTTGAGGAAAATATGGCCAAAAGAAAAAATTAAGTTTATTGCTGCTCTGCTGCTCCTCCCAGTAACTCTTCCTGAGCAGAAGAATCCACACACACTCAGGCAAACAGCAAGTCAGTGAGAGCAGCTCAGGAGACCAGTCTCCATGGCATACTGGAAGAGATGGGGGCAGCTGGCCGTAGAGTACTGTATTTACCTGTATGTAACTGCTCTAGACTTGGAGTTAGCAGTTCGACTATCTGGCACATAAGTTAGTTACCCCTACCCACAAGCTCTGACAGCAGTTTATTGACCTGCACCCTGGCATGAATTTCCTGAGCAGAACAACAAAAGCTCAGCAAGCTCAAACTCTCCCTTTCCAGTAGGGTCTGCTCTGTGCAGCTGGGCAAGGGGATTGCCCTGGAGTTCGGCAACATTACCCTAAATCCGAAGCTGCACTTGGCACTGCTGCAGAGCAAGGGACAACCCAAGGTCTAAAGCTACTGTTGGAAACCTCCTAAGACAGAACTGGCTCCAGGCTTCCCTGACCGATGCTGCATGCAAACGGATGGGACAGAAAAGGGTCTAAATGGGATTCCTCCCTGCCACTGCAGTGGGGCCAGGAGAGGCTCTCTCCTGACATCATCCCCCCAACAGCAACCACAAGCCCAGCTCCAGCATGACCACATGCCCACGAGCGAGGGCTCTCTAGTCACTTCCCATGTGGTGCCCTAGACCGCGAGCTGGACTACGCCTGCAGCAAGCCTTGTCCCTGGGACTGCTTGAATTAATTAGCTTTTCTGTCCATCCCCACGAGGAAAAGACAGAGTGAGGAGCCTCAGCGCGCTGAGCCAAGCTCTGAGGACACAGAGAGGGCAAATGGGAACACTTCACCTCACGTGCTGGTCAAGAGGTCCTATGGAGCTGCTGTTCCATTGAGCTCAACCCTACCCTCACAACAAATAGGTGTTACAGAAAGCCACCCCTGTGCTAGCACTGCTTGGAATCCGTGCCCATAATTTCACACTTTTTATCACATACGTCACATCAATTATGCATGTGAAGTAGTTCAGATTTTCTGCTCCCCAGTCCTGCCTAGGGGAAGCTTAATACTATCTCCAAATCACTGAGAATTCAATTGATGCAGCACAAATTAATGGTCAATACTAATAATATAAAGTTTATGAGATTTAGCTTCCAGACAAAGACCGTTGTAAACAACATTTCCACTATTTAGTGAACATATTTGCGTGCATTCCTCATGGTCCTTAATAAACATAAACAGGACCATAATGAGCAATTCTATATGCTGATGATTCTTTGCTCACGAAGAAGTGATTTTAGCATCATTTAGAAAGTGATGTGTAAAGAACTTATTACAAACTCATATATTTAATTTAATACCTAAGTCACTTCAAGATCATATGGAGCTCAAACAAGCTGAATATACCAAAATATTTATATTGGCATAAAAACTATACTTTATAGCCCAATTCAAGCTGTTTTCCCATAGCCCAAACTGCAGACAAAACCCATAAACAACGTGACTTTCTCCAGTCCCAAGTTTTACATTTACAAGTGTAAATGTGCTACTGAATATGCAAAGCCACTCTGCTCATATCCCACTACTCCTTTCAGCTCAAAAATACGACATGAACCAAGAGAGTTTAAACAATCTGCTTGGATCTACAGCCACATGAACACGTTCACTCCTTGCCTTTAGGCATCGCTTTGACAATGGGGACACCAAAATCAGTGGCATTATGTGACACAGTTTTTGGTTGTGGCTCCTATTAAGTTAGGAGAT